>JAVHLV010000248.1:0-100833 GCA_036785495.1 Colletotrichum neosansevieriae | reverse complement strand
AATATTAAGAAGTATCTTATAATCTTTAATAATATATTAAACCTCTCTATTATTATTAAGGAAGATAGTAATAATATAGCTAGTATTTAAGCTATTTCTAAAGATAAGAATATTATAGAAAGCTTTAAAGATAAGTTATTACTCTCTTTATCTAGTACTTAGCAGCTAAGATTTTTAAGCTAATTATTCTAACTAAGCTACTTATTTATACTTTCTATATTCTAATAAATATCTTACTTATCTATAAGCTACTCTTCTAAGTTAATATAATAGAAGTAGAGAAAAACTACTATACTAGTAGTTATAAGCTCTTTATCTAATAGTAAATAAATATCTATTACTTCTACTTCTATTTTAAGTAAAGTTAAATTTCTTAAGTTAATACCTTATAATACTATAAATATTCTAATATAGTTATAGTAATTATTTATAGTAATCTCACTTATAAGCCTAAATCTTTATATTTACTAAAACCTATTTATTATATATATTTTTCTATAGGTAGTACTATATAGTATTAACCTATAAGTAGTACTACCTATAGGCTTAACTACTTATAGGTAGTTAAAGTGGGTACTACCTATAGGTAGTTTAGGTCTACCTAAACTACCTATAGGTAGTTTTAGGTACTACCTATATAGGTACCCGTGGGTAGTTAGCAAGCCTAGGTACATGGGAGATCTTATTAAAATGCTCAAAATTATCTCAGATTATGAAAACGAATTGATTTATTCCCATAATCGATAGAAAGCAGCATTCCTTAGAAGAGCAGACCTTAACTAGGCCACTCGAGTAGTTAAGTAACATAATTCTGCAGATGACGCGTCATGCATGGCAGAGACGGCAACAAGAAATCGACAACGCCGATCGGTGGGATGCAGAAAATCAACTGATAGATTGAGTAACAATCGAAGAATGATTTTACTTTAAGAGAATACCAAAAACTTTCTGGGTGGGAAGCACTATATGTTGGCCGTTCACGAAGCAGAATCATATCGGGTACTGGAGTCGGCGGCGGCCGCAGAGCCCCCGCCAGAGAACAAAATAATTCTTGTCCATTTAACTGAAGCTTCCCGAGCGAGTTAATCTGTGATCAGACTTGTCCGAAGCAAGTTAGACATTCTTGAAATGGTAAAGGCTACAGTCAAAAGTCCATCCACGCTTCTCTTGAAAGTCCCAGAATCACAACTCAGATTTTATTACATCAACTCTGCTCACTGCGTACTGACTCTACCCCCCTACGAGATCATGACGATCCACAACGAAATGACCGTGGACATTCCCTTATGTCAGACGAAACAACGACGGCGAGATTCCGAACCATGCCCAAATGTTCTCCCACGATGCGGAATTCCTCGACACGCAGCCGGCTCTGGTTCGGAATGCCCGGGCAACAGACCAAAGGTTTTCGATTTCCACCAAAGGGTTCCAATACCCGCACCTGGACGAGCCGCCCGTCCTCGACTATTTGGACGCAGTGCAAGTCAGGCGGACATACTTTCCACGGCTAGAGAGATTGCTGAAGGAGCGGCACGTACGAGAAGGGGCATTGCTCAATGCATAATTGTATTCTCGATATTCTTTCTGGCAATTTTACCCTGGCTTGTCAGGCTTGGTGCGTCTGAAGTAAAAGCCTTCCACCACGTCGTCCGAAACGTGACTTGTGAGGACGGGACGGCGTATACTCGCAGGCATCGCTGTCCCGGCAGGAGACCGCATGTCAACGTGACCCGCAAGTTCGCGCCCATCTTGATGAGCTGGGATTGTCCAGACATGCACGCGGATGTGCACGAGAACGGGAAGCACTGGCAGATGATCAACGCCTGGAGGCCGTTGAACACCACGTCGATGGCGTGGGAGGATTATCTGACGGTTTCACTGGCTGCAAAGACCGCAAGATGCTGGGAGACGTCATGATTGGTGATACATGGCGGATCAGACACCTGAGGAGCATGACTCTGATGGGGCGCAAGTTGTTGCGCATACTTCGTTCTCGCTACTAGGCCCAGCGCCGGTAGAGCCCTGAGAAAGTATAGAGGTCAGGTTGTTCGTTGTACATTGACAGAAGATATTACGAGTAAAGGCTATCCCAGCTACGTCCTTTTCTGTAGATCACACTCAAGCTAATATTCAAGCTAGTTCGCCAATTGCTCTGTTGAGGGCATGATTGCAAGAGAAAAGACTCAACGAGATTCGTAAAGTCCAGTCTCCGACGTTTAACAATAATTGGCCCCTCAACCAGCCGACCTAATCGCGACAACATGAACCGAAACCCATGTCTGAATCTTAGTCGGAGTGTTAGAATAGTCATATTGAAAGGCTTGTGTAGGCTCGGGTTTCAAAAATTTCGCCGTCCGTTTAAAACACCGAGATAGGAAGCTGTGATGTCCCGGTGACTCGCCCTGATCCCCAGTATCACTATTACATGCATCGCTTGATGAGAATTTGGTGGCCTCTTGATATGACGGAGGAGCAAATTGGGTAGTGCCATCGCTCGTAAGTTGCGCATGAGATGGTGGGCTGGGCTGGCCGAGTTGGCATTGCCTGTAGGACTCCGCGCCCATGTTGATGCATCTGTCCATGACGAGCAATCTTACCAAATGAATTCCGACAATCGCTAGACTACATCTCATGGCATCTCATGGCTGGTGGTTATCTTGTAAAATTCTATAAAAGAAATGTGCCTTGTCAATTGACTCAAAGGTCGGCCAGTTTTGGCCGATAGCTCTGCATTTAGCCGATAACGCCAGGACGTTTGGGGAAATCGTGGACGTAAATGAAAAATATGTGCTCCTCCGCTCCAGCTCAAAGAATGCCCTAGACATGCAAAGGTAAGCAGAATGTCTCTGCTATTCCGGCGCCATTAATCTAGCTTAGCCGTGTGAAGCTCAAAATAAAGAGAGGACAAATTGTTTTCTGATTTCTCACAACTTCACGCTAGTGCTCCAACGCGGCTTTGGCTCTGATTCCGCCCTCAGTGCTTGGCGCCTGGACAAGAAGCAGCATGAGAAGATTAGACGCCACCACCAAACTGAACTTCGACCCTGAGAGGCAAATATGTTAGACTACTAGGTAGATGCAACGGATACGAGGTCTCCCATACTTACAGGCGTGCCAGAACCCCCCAAAATCACTCGAAGAGAGTTGTGCGGTAAACTGAAGTAGGCTATCTGCCCAAGTCTGGGCCGCCTGCTGAAGTTCCTTGATCGTCGCACTAGCGTCCGTGACCCCGTCTTCTAGTAATCTAGTTGCAACTCGAGCTCAAGAAGATCAGAAAAGTCCCAACTTAGGTTCTCGAGAAGAAACCCAGTGTCCGGGAACACCTGTAGCTCGTTGTCAACGTCGATAATCTGCGGCGGCGGCGAAGATCGCACTGCAGGACGTAACAGGGCTCTCCATGTGTAAGCCATAAGAGTCAAGTATGCGAGGTGAACACACGCAGGATACTGCTGTGAAGTCTCCAGAGTTGGACTTGCTCTTGTTTGATGCGGATCTAGTGCTGGAATTGTGGCTCGCCAGGCGTGAAGGCTGTCGAATATCGGACGTGCAGCCTGTATAGAATCCGGGAGATTCTCGGCCAGCCTCTGAGATGACCTTAAAGAACTGTGCAGCGGTCAGGGTCTGGGTTGATGAACGAGGGACGTTGGCTTACTACAAATCAGCCTGCAAAATCTCTGCGACGCATGCCAGCCTAGCAATGTCCCGAAATGGAGATGTAGCTTGCGTTGGCGTGGGTCCAGCTTCTCCATAAGGTGCAAAGTCAACCTCATCCAGCTCAACAACATCCCATTCGTATTTCCGAATTTACGGTGGTCGCCCAGTAAGCAAAGACAGAAACTTGTCTTCTATGTAGACCGCCCGCCACAATCGTCAACGAAGTCTCTTTACATGGGCAGGAAAGCCCATCATGTGACACTCCAGCTGAAGACCCAAATTGTGCGCCAAGCCCACTACTATTCCCATGAAAGGCCACACAGAAGACGTGTCTGTTACTGCATACTTGATTCTGTCGGTGTGAGTCCTGCCAAGATATAAGATTGCAGCTTGAATAAGTGATAGATGTGGCCTGGCGGTTTCGTGCTACATACTTTGATGCACGATAGCCCATACGTCATCGAGGGGAATGTGACTGTAAGCGAGAGGGCCTGCCAGTCGATCATCATGAGGTACGAATGACAAAGCGGAGCCGTATATCGCAGCTAGGAGATGGGTCGGCATGACCGTAAACACGCCCGAGTCTGGTATCGCACTGGGCGATATAAGACCTGGTGAAGTTCGAGATATCACAGGCAGTAACGGGAAGACGTGGTTGTGGAAACTGATCTGTCAGCTACTTGCATTTGTTTTATATTTTGCTGAATACAAACATTGAATTTATTTCACTTACAGGCGTATCAGTAATTTGCCCGTCGATGGTGGTATTAGCCGGTCTAGTCGATCTCGCAACTCGGCCAGTTTCGAAGCGCGAATGGAATCTCCAGAGAGCGCATCTGAGCTGAGCAGGAAGTGCACCGGGATCTTGTCCGCGTTGGGACTCCACCAGCATTCCGAATACGCAACATGTGAAAGCTTCTCAAGCCAAGCTCGTCGAAACGCAAGTGCCGAAGAAGCCAAGGATCAGACCCCGATGAGCTTGCGAGTAGCATTGCATTGCATTGTGGCCTTCCACCTGATCCAGGCTTTGAGCGATTTGTGTTGTTGAGCGGTCCAGCTGGACGCTGGCGAGGGGCCAAGTCTCGAGGCCTCGCGAGAAGGCGCTGAAAGGAGAAGCTCGCTGCTCGGTGTTGGACAGCCTCGGCAGCATGAGACTCATCCTGTGCCGGTCCCGGTGTGTGGCCACCGACCGGAGACAAAGAAGAGTCGTTTCCCGAGCGCTTCTGCCGGCTCGCCGCATGTTGCGCCACCAGGGCTCTCTTGGATGGCCTCCCCACAAAGGTGCAGTCGGTCTTGCTCTGTTGGCGGCGTCTACAGGGAGGTTGGCCATCCGTGAGGCACTTTAGTTTCATCCCACGGCATCGGTCGCATGGGCCGATGTCACTTATGTGACCGGTACGGCGTCGCTGACGCTTCAGTCGCCAGAGTCATGTCGCCCAGTTCCGTTGGCATTTGGTGAAAAAGATGGTTGTATTGCGATCAGACTGGCATGTCGAAGTGAAGGGGAGGTTTCGCCGAATTTCAATTCGCGGGTTCGAGCCTGGGCTTTGAAGCAGATTCGCCGAACATGAAAGGGACCTCACCTCGGCGAGGGCCGTTGATTTCGGCGAAACGGCACTAATCGGCCGCCGAAGGCCCGGAGACTCGGTCGAAACCGGTGCAAGATACGGCTCAACCAATGTTTGTCGGGGTTGCATTCCGGATACCAGTTCACACAATGGAAGAATTTCACAATTTACAGAGCCATTTGATAGAAACTTTCGTCAATTTTAGTATGAAATCACGGACTTTCACCAGAGCTACCATGCTGATTCTCCAAGACAAGACAAGAGGATCTAGAGAAGTGACTCATTGACATAACACCATTAACACAACACATTCAAAGGCAATGCGTAGTGAAGAGTTTCTTGAAAATACAGTTCGATTCAGAATAATGAAGACATCATTGAAGAAATGTGAGAGGCAAACAAGACTGAATCGTCTTGCGAGACACTAGAGGAGCAACAGCTGATGTGCAGTGTGATTTGACCGTTTATGTCCTTCCACAGTCCATGCCATCATGCCCAAAGACTACTTTGTGAGCCCTGTCTCACAAGTGGTGTTCTTTTAGGCAAGGTTTGCCCTCCCTCCGCTGCAGAGGCACCGAGTCAACTGGGCGGGGTGGAAATCAGGCCACACGGGCAACTAGGATGCACCATAGACACTAGCACAGACAGGTCCCGGGAAATAACTGACCACGGCAACCTGCAGGACTAAAGAGCGGGCCACCGGAACATGTCGGCCTGAAGTACAGATACAGACACATGTACACACATAGCTAGGTGTTGCCAAGTTGACTTGGAGAGGCTGGGGAAGCAGGGTTGTTAGTCGGAATGGGAGGACGCTGTGCGGCGGAGTGGGAGCCGGCGGGCTCCGTCCAAAGTAGAAGCTTCACCGCCAATGCGGCAGCCGTGTAAGTTGATCGAGTGTCATCAAAGTCTGCCGGCGGCACAGAGATCGTTACGCGCTTTGTGGAACTAATGATGTATGTGACTATGTGTGTGCTGTAGTCTTTCACATTACAGTCTGGAGTTGCTGGACTTCAACTTCCTGCACGAAATCCCGAAGAGTGGACCAAGGGGCTTGGGGTTGCATGCGCTCCACACAGGAGACATAGTAGTACCTCGTTCTGTGTGGGTGAGACTCGAATAATGAATGGACCGGACCGGTTGGCGCCTCCTCCGCTTCTCCAACATGATCTGATTCCGGGTGCGCAAGAAATTTGTGCATAGCATCTATCTACCGGCCGCGCTAGGTTCAGCCCGTCACCTCGGTGTGCTACGGGTGAGGCTGGGTTGATGTGGGGGTACGATTTGAGTGGATTTTGCCAACGCATACGTCGTCGACCTTCGTCAAGTTCCTTGTCGATAGAACCTCATTCCGCGATTGGTGGCCAATGTCATCGAAAGAATGGCTACCTGGAACACCTTGGTTGTCGTCAGGGGGACTGCCATTCTCTGGTACTCACGATTGTATTCACTCCTGAAGCACATCGCGGCTTGGCTCAGGCCATTCGGAGCGCCACCGACAATGAGATGTTAAACGTTGGTGGCGTGATCAGTAACCTTCTACAGCATGTCAAAGCCCATCATTCATGTGTGCAGGACTGCGACTGCGGGTCAATTGTGGCAGTTTGGCGCCTGGGTATTGCTTTTTCCAGGACACAGCCGTCGGCCGAACTCGCAGCAGGTGAAACACAGTCGCACGGGCAGGCCTTGAGCCGTAAACCTCTCTCATCCAGGGACAGTAAACCGGCGTGTTCTCTCTCGGAAATTCAGCTGTCGAGAAGAGAAGCCAACTAGGGATTGTGATGCAAAGTTTCATGTTGGCGCCGTAAAGAAGTCGGGAACGTAGAATGCCAGGGCTGTTTGGTCCGAATTCAGCTCGCTCGCGATACACTCGATCCACCAGCGGGAGATCTGCATTACCCCTGCAACCAACCGTACGTACACGTGTGCTATAAAAAGCCTGTCCAAAGGATGCGCTGATGATCTGATCATGAACATCTGCGCTTCAGGTGTGACTCGTGTGAGTGGGCTTGGATCGGGCCAGGCCATGGAATCCGGGGTTGGGGCGGCTGGACCCCTGAGATTCGGAAGTTTTAGCCTTGTGCTGAGAGGAATTCCCTTACAATTAATTGGGCGATGGTAACTATTGGTTCAGGTACTCGTCTCATGGGGACTTGGAAAAGGAACAACGGAGGCTGGATACGATTTTCAGTGTTTCTCAATTCCCTTCTCACGCTGGGTAACCAGGCTGGACGATGCCTCGCTAGCTACTGATCGCCTCCTCTAGTTATCCTGATTTCTCCACATGTCAGTCAACTTCGGGAGATTCTAGCTCCACCTCAAACCCTCCTGCTGGATGGTTGCTTTCTGTTCCGTCCTGGTCGGAGCTTTGGGTTTGTTGGCCGGGGTCTTTGGCCCCCTCGCCGAAGGGTTTGGCCTCTCGGCTGGCGTCCTGAGTTCCGGTCTGCTCGTCTTCCTTCTCCTCCGGCTTCACCGGTCTCACAGGTACTTCCACGCGCAACAGATCCACCTCGAGAGCAAGGGCTCCCTCTCCAAGCTTTGACTTCAGCTGATCTTGTTCGACGTCGAAGTAGAGGGACCAAAAGTCACCTGTTCTGACAACGAAGAATCCCTCCCAGCCACCAAAAGTAAGCCGCTTGTCTTGCCTAGTACAATCGAATGGGCCCGTGTAATTTGGCTGCGCGTAAGGACGGGTTCCGAACTTGACCTCGTGCGTGTCCCGATCTACGTATATCCAGTTCATGATAGGCGGCTCCTCGCAGATGGTCGACACTAGACCCGCGTATTGACTTTCAGGGTACGGCAAGTAGTACCCTGTGAACGGGTGGCCGAACGCCGAGTCGGGGTCAAGTCCGGTATCGACGAAGAGCTAGAAAGAAAGTCCAGGGTGATTAGTAGGCCGATTTCGAAGAAAGGAGTGCGCCATGGTGTGCGCGGGAGTGACTGGGTCGGAATTTACCTTGTCCCCGGAAAGGACGACATGCTTACCCTCGAGGTCGGCAGAGTACCGCGTCGACTTGCGGCACCGGATGAGGAGGTTGTTTTTACGGCTGCGGTGTTCCTTCCTTCGGGCTTGGGATTGAGTGTGTCGGATAGCTTCCGCCATCCCGAACACCGCCGAGAAGGCGACTATGAAGGTTGCGGGCATGTTGAAGCGTGCTTGTTGTCTCTCGTGTGTTCCCCGGTAAGGAGCTGCACTACAGTGAGCGGAAATTTATGCCAATGTCTGACAAATATGTCCAATGGGTCCATCAGGCCTCTGCCGACGCCTTAAGTACCTGTGAGTGAGGGTTGGCAAGCCGCAAGCCAGCATAATCCCCGAGCATGTACTCTTTTTTCTTTTGTTGGGAGCTGCGGTGAGCTCCTGTCGGACACCGCGCTGAACTGTCTCTCCTTTGCAGGTATCTCCACAATTGGATAATGATTCACAGTAGCAAGGTGCAGAATCTGCAAGCCTGCCGCGATGCCAGCGGCAGAGGCGTCGGTTGCGCCCGGATGAAGGGAGTTCTCGATCCTCTCGACTTCAGATACGTACACTCGACCTGTCTCCAGGTCTTCAGAGAAGGATAAATAGGAAGCAGATTCTCACATTTGACGACGATTCTTCTTCTCCACCACCCACAGCTCCTTCAGTACTCAAGCCATCCTGCCTCGAGGTATCCACGCCACCGAACATCGCTCAGAGCAACCATTCCACTACATGTCAAGCCGGCCTCAATCCTCTGCTTCACGTCCAGGCACCCCCACAGCAACCATGTCTTCCCCGTAAGTGTAACGAAGTCCAACATCGAGAGCTCACAACCAATTTATCATGGCCCTCAGCAGCAAGAACCCGCTTCCTCCCACCAGCGCCACCACGGCCGCCTCTAACCTCTCCACCACCTCCAACTCCAACAACAGCCCTAGCTACCCGAACAACTCTTACCCCAACAACTCCATCGCCAACACTAACACCAACAAGCCCGGCAATGATGGCTCCAAGTCCCTCCCCATGCCTGGCCTGTCCGGCCCTGCCAACGGACCCGTCGGTAAGCCCGGTCCTCTCTCTTGAACCAGGCAGCTTTAAACCAGTACTGATATGAGTCGAAAAGGAAACCTGCTCAAAGGTCCCGTTGATGACAACGGCAAGCTCAAGGACGCCGGCCTCATGGTCGGTATCAAGCTTGACCTTGAGGCCGAGGTTCACCTCACAGCTAGGGTCCGAGGTGACATCCTTGTTGGCCTATACTAGGCTGGCACGTACCGAGGAGACCAAGGTCAACGGCCTGGGGGCCAGGGTCGAACTCGTATGTGAGATTATCAGGATGAAATGCCTGAGCGGGGGTGAGTGTGTCTCGGTTGGCATCGTGAGCTATACGTGGAACTTCTGGGTAGAAGGGCGCGGTACTGGTACCCTCACTATAACAGCAATAGCTCTCGATTAATTTTTATCTTTAAACCATTTGATACTCTTTTTCGCGTAATGATTACTTGGACAACTTGGATAAGTCTCGAAGGAGTGAAGTCACCATTCAATCCGAGTTCCAGTCCCTGTTTAAGAAGCCTCTCGTGCAAGCCAGCCTCCCCTCCGGTGTGTCAGTCAATCATATTCCATACCCGAATGGTATTTCCCCATCACAACCAGCTTTTTCTTCACGAAACTACCGTCTTATTGATTCAAATCATCCTTGAATACACCTTTCTCAACAATATGACAACTCACACAATTGAATCAATCTTGGAAAATGAAAAACCAAGTGATAATGTGAGTATCATTTAATCTCCCGCTATGGGAGAAGTTCACCCTGTAGTAACCATTCTCAGTCAGCTCCGCCTGGACTCCCTGGAGGACATACAACGCACACAGCACGTGGGCCCCGCCGACAACGAATCCGAAGCTCCTAACTGTCAGCTTACCGAAGAGCATTCCGAGGGCGATTTTCCAGAGGGCAGAACGGCGGCATATCTGGCCGTCCTTGGAAGTTTCTGTGCCATCATGAGCGGCCTCATGAACAGCATCGGGATATATCAGTCATGAATATCGAGCAACCAACTTGCAGACATCGACGAAGGCAAACTTGGTTGGATCTTTGGCCTGTACAATTTCATGGTCTTTTTCTGCGGCATACAGATCGGGCCCATATTCGACGTCCACGGGCCCGTATGGCTTATGGCTGCCAGTGTGCTGCTCGACATGGCGACGTTCGCCTCTCTCGGGTTTTGTCAAAGGTTTTGGCATTTCCTTATCGTTATCGGAAGTGTCGCAGGCGCAGCGACGTCTGTCAATTTTTGTTGTGCCAGTTGCGACGATAGGCCAATACTTCAATGTCAGGCGCGGAGCGGCCACAGGATTGGCCATGGCAGGAGGCAGTCTTAGAGGAGTGATGTTTCCTCTTCTCTTTGACGCCCTCGGCGAACCCTTCTTAGCACTCTTCTCGCAGAAGCGCTTGATGTCAAAGGTCCATATCGATCGAGTCTTTTGAAAAGGCCCGCTATGCACGAGCGCTTGGCACTCCTTCCCAGACCCACGCTCTCAAATTTGCTGGACATGTCTCTTGACTTATATATGGCCGGCTGTCGCATATTTAACAACGCACTTATAGCTATGGCGAGGCATTCTCAGCATTCAGACACAAGTTGGACTGAGTGTGATAATGTTACCTAGCAGTAGACTTTTTTTCTTTATCTTCTCTGATTTCACTTCATGTTCTTTAGTTATGTTGGTGACGGCCGAATATCCAACACATTGATTTACTGTTTTCCAAATTCATACTACAACATATCGCTTGTGAGTTACCAATACGTAATGCATATGTGTGAAGTAGCGCAAAGAAATCTCAGGGATTTTACAGTAACACTATGCGTTTACTCCGCCTCATTGCAAAGGTATTTGGTGGCTTCACTGCGACGCCAAAAGATCACTAAGAAGGCACACAAGGCGTGGCAATCATATGTAGACTACATATTTGACTCATTGGGTGTTCAAAAGAGGTCCAGTCAAAATATCAATGGCATGACATAGTTTGCAAAGAAAGCGCCTAGGGAGTCCTATTCTGATGAGGCTGTTCTTTCCGTCATACATAGACACGGACCCTTCTCTCGTCCCGCCTTCCACCAGGGTGGTATTGGGTTCTTCGTAACGTCGCCACTGTGCATCACGTAGGCGTGCACCAGGCTCAACTTTTTGTTATACTTGCCCACATGTACCCCATGATTGCTGTCAAAAAGCTTGGCCCTGTCTTTCCTTGGCAACCACCGACACTCGCCGCCGAAGAGATGATGAAGCGTTGTGACTTCCAGGCGAGTCTCTGGCGGTTGTCGGCTGTCAGTCATCTCCCGCATCGCGTTGAACAGCTCGCACCACAACCCATTCACCATTATGGAGTAAGATAGGCCCAGCTTTATTCCACGGCCCTTTAGAAACTCGCCGAAATCAGCAGCGCTGAGCTTCACGCCGCAAATGAACAGGCTCTTCAGCTGCGGCCAGCTGTGAGTAGCCAGCAGCGTGTTCAGATCTGACTGTAGGCAATTCCCGGTTTCGTTGAAGTTTCTGAGCTCGAGATGGACTTGCTTCAGACTCGGGCTGTCCAAAAGCGGGTTGAGGAAAGATCCAAAGCTTGAAAGATGGTCGCATGACCGCAACGTAATCGATCCGGACGCCCTAGCTGGGAAGTCTGTATACTCGCGATATTGGAAATAGTTCAATCCTTGAACCAATCTCTTCAGATGACTTGCGGACTTTCGGCTGCATTGCAGCGGCGAATAGGTCCTGGGTGAAGAGACTTGTATCTGCAGACGCGTCAAGCGCACGCCCCGGCTGCCCAAGGAGACCAGAACGTTTTTGACGAATGCCGTGGTGTCATTGGTGATATTGGGTCCCAAATGCCAGTAGTATTCCCAAGAATGCGGGAGCGGATGCCCGGCGGCGAGCCTGTGATTCCTGGCCAAGTCATTGAGGGACAGTGACCTCCACTCCAAGGAGGTGAGGTGGCCATTGTGCAAAGGCTTGTCGAAGATTTCAAGCCGTGTCATGTTGGGCAGGAGAGCCAGGATATCGGCAAGCTGAGATGGGAATCGAGGATCATTAAGGATGCGTTTTTGCTCAAGGTACGATGCTCGATACGCCTCCCATCTCAGTTTGGTGAATTGTTGGTTGTCGGCTTGGTAATTCATGTCCTTGATCAAAGCGTTCAACTTCTTCAAGTCCGAGTTGGATGGGGAAGCCAGTTCGGAACCACGAGCTTCTTCCAGTCTCTCGGCGATACTGTCTGCAATCTGGTCCTGATATTCGACAAAATTGTCGTAGTCTTCAGCCAGGTCTCTAGCATAAAACGGGACTAAAAGCCGAATGCGCTTGATTCCAGAGCGAAAGTGCGGACAGTAGGGGAGCTCGCGAAGACGTCCGAGGTTTACCGTTGTCAAATTCACGGTGAAGGTGCGGAGCAACATCGGAGAAGCAAGGTTATAGAGACGACGGCACGTCAACCTCAGACTTTTGGCGATCGTGACGGACGAATCCATCTTCAGGTTGAGAGAGCAAACCGCGTCGTCATCGAGATCCGAAGGCTCCAAGTGCGACAAGATTCTCTGGAGGATCGGGTCGCCCATATGGAGCAGCTGGATGCGTCGGAGAAACGGCCGCGCACGCGCGGCGTAGACGTCCCTGAGGATGGTTCGACGCTGGATGATATTATGAATCACCAGCCGCCAGGGTTCGAGACGAGCCTTCTCTTGGGGCCAAGGTCGGTCGCCGGTGAAGAACCATTTCCCGCTCTGAGGTGGTTCCGGCTGGCCATCGAGAATTCGGCTGAGCAGCCTGTTCAGTTTGATGAGCTGATCATTGAGCTCTAGCAGACCCGACGAGGGGATGTTCAGATTCATCAGCAGCTCGTAGGCGAGGCCGAGAATTTCCGCGTCCTCGGAGGTTCCATGTCGAGACATGTTACGGGCCAAGGCTTGATCGTAGAGCAATCGGTCATGAGACATCGTTCCGACAAAGACTTGGAACTCAGCAGCGTGCTCGTCGTCTTAGCCGCATGCGATGTTGGTTTAGAGACTTGGTAACCTTTATGTCCGAAAAGAGCGGGGTCTTTTCCACGCCGAATGATGAATAAAAACTTAGCAGTAGTTACTGACTACTGTGACGATTGGTTTAGAGACGGTTCGGTGATCTGGTTGATGCTACAGAGTAAAAGGACGAAAGGGATGACGCAATCCACTCATGACCCACAGGAAAGCTCTGAGGTTCTGATTAAGCATGGGATGCGCGTCGCGTCGCGTCGAGGTGTGGCGCATTAAGTAATGCGGACATGTCTGTGTCGCGCTGGATCAGGGATTGCCTGGACACTCTTTGAGAATTACGTATCCCTAACTTCAACTTTAGCTACGATTGTTTGTGGAAGCTACAAGCTGAAGAAGACGTCATGCAATGTAAAGACTGCGAATTGAATATCTACAATGAATATCTCCAGAAGTGTGCAGATCACACATGCATGCACCTGACCGCTTCATCCACGCCAGCCTTAGATCTCATCAAGGGTGAGTACGTACTCGCTCTCGTAGATCTACCAAATAGACTCATCACAAAGAATGGACGTTGTTGGTGAAAGTATCGCCCCAGACGCAGAAGTAAAGCCAGTGGGCCTGCCTCATATGCTTAAAGGAGGTCAGGGAACGGCGCACTGCCGACTTCAGTAGCCGCGATCAGCTTCCTGTCCTGACCAAGAGCGATAAGATCGTTGTACTGGGCGGTCATGGGCTGAAATTCTTTTGTTAGCAGATGGATTAGTGTTGATGGGAACGTCGCTTACTCCGTGGCCCTGGGCGTAGACGTCCGCGCTGAGAATGTCGACGGTCTCATCGCCGGGGTACCAAGCCTCAGCAATCGAGTTCCAGATCCAGATGAGGTTGTTCAGCTCATGGTCTTGTTCTCCTCAGTATCGTAGAGACCGGCGGGCGCGTTCCAATGCCAAAGCACAGAAACGATACCGCCTCGCTCGTGATGCGTGATAGCCTCCTCAACGGCGATTCCGACGGTGCCACGCTCCACGCGCCTGGGAGAATAGTCCATCAGGTCAACGCTGACGAGGGCGGGAATCTTGCCGATCTGCTCATTGATCCGGTTCGAGTATGAGAGCTCCTGCTGACCAGAGAGAATGTTCTTGCCGTAAATGCACCGGAGGTAGGAGTAGAGGGCATTGGCGTCGGCGTCGGCGTTTGCGTTGACGAGGGTTTCGGTGATGCTGTGAGGACCACGGGCGGCGGAGGGGGTAAGAGTGATAGAGCTGATAAGGAACCTGTTCCTATCAGCAATGGGCCAAAGGTGCACGTTGTGTGTGCATCGTCACATACCATCCCCAGTTCTTCGCGATGTCGATTGTGTTGTTGCCCTGGTTGAGCAGTACTTGGCCACCAGATTCACCAGCAGCCAGAAGAACTTCGCTAGCGGCGTCGCCGTTGAGTACAACATTTGTGCGCTTTTCGCCGTAGATGCCAGCATATCTGGTGCTCAAGTCGAAGAGCTTTTGGCCCTCACCCGAGCAATCGACGTTGATCATGAGCTTGTCAGTGTCGCCCTCGAAGCCAGTCACGTAGCCAGTGCCTGTGCGCCCCAGTTAAGCTTAGTACGACTGCAAAGGTGTTGACCACTTCATAACGGTGAAGCCAGTCTGGGCAGTATCCAAGGTAGTTCCGGAGAGAACGCCATCCTCAGCCTCGTATACCTTGGCCCCATCACTGCCGATGCATGATTGCGAATACACACGCCAGCGGCAAACGCAAGGACGGCACGGAGGGAAAGCGCCGTGGACCTCGCCATGGTTCTCACGGAAGATGGGGTTGGGCTAGAACCAAAAGTCAATGAAGGAATAGATCGGCTGAAACGCACATCGTCTCGAAAGGGAACCAGAGAACGGATGAGCGGCCGGTGGGATATATAGCTTATTCTGACGGTTCATCACATTCTAAGTCAAACGGCTTGTCGCGACCCCTCAATCTCGCCATATGGCTCCCTACGTAAGAACAACATCCAGAGGGGACGATCCTTAAGATTCCAAGGGGGACGGAGGTTAATTTTGCGTCTCCACAATCCACCCGCTTCCCCCATCGAGATTCGAGAAGTGTCCGCCGGGATTGAGCCATGTGCCGGGGGGCATGACGGAGGAGGTGAACGCGGAGTGTCTTGCTCCGGCCGCAGCGAAAGGGGTTGAGAACGCTCTTGGCAGACAACGCGTGAGAGGAGCAGGACCGCACGATTTGCGGACTAATTTAACACAAAATCTGGGCAATGCGAATCCAAACTAGGATTCAGAGATTTCGACGACGGAACATCGCAACGCTGCCATCCGAAGTCTCTCTTAAGAAACCCCTCGGCTTGTTCGTCCCAAACCTTTTGTGATGGGGGTGCCCTGTCGATCTCAGCCGAAAGGTCCGCCGCCGAGGCCCGCGAGGGTTTAGACTTTAGAGACATGGTCAGGGCCTGCTCTGTCGATCCACTTCGCATCAACTGGAGACACACAAAATCTCGCAAGCTGGCGACTCGCGAACCCGCAACGACATGATGCCACAGAGCGGTGCGGACTGACAGCAAACCAGCAGATGCTCGCATCTGCCCGGCTAGCTCAATCGGTAGAGCGTGAGACTCTTAATCTCAAGGTTGTGGGTTCGACCCCCACGTCGGGCTCAATTCCCGTCAGCGATTGACCTTCTTTTTGCCCTTTTTGTATGATGTTGCTGTTGCTGATATGACCGACCGACTTACTGCATCCAACATTGACGCTGGTCCGTTGGTCGCTTCTATCGCACGCTCCACTCGAATGACGAAGAGAATATCTAGAACTCTATAGTCTTACTAGAATAAATGTTCAGCCATTACACAAATAGTACGTCTCTCTTATCTTCGACTCCATGATCCATGCTTCAGCCGATTCAAGGCGCAGTCGTCGATAGGGGAAGGTCGAAGTTTGTTCCAACTTCCACTGGGATCGACTTGATGATTATACGTGACTGATCTATTTACTCCAGCAACTTGTGTAATTACGCGGCGATTTAGGCCTGACTTCGCTTCCTAATCTCAATCTCCGCTCCACCGTTCGGCATCGACAACAACTGCTTGACCATGTTTGGTGGCCTGCTGGTACCTGCCCCGGAGGTCTTCAGGTGCAGGTCGTAGTTCATGAGTAGCTCGATGAGGATACACTTGATCATGTAGACGGCGAAGAAGCGGCCTGGGCAGGCATGGGGGCCGTGGCCGAAATTGAAGGCGTCCGGTCCCGTGGTGGCGGCTTGGTGCTTCATCTCGCGACCCGGCACGTCTCTGAGGCGGGCGAAACGGAATCCGTCGAACTCGGTTGGTGGCGCGTTTGTGGTTTCGACGTTGTACTCTGGACTGAAAGTTGTCGTCGTCTCGGATTGGCTGGCTCTGGGTTTAGACTTGGAAACCGGCTGATCACGAATCTAGACTTACTAAACACCCCACATGGGAAAAGAAATAGGAGTTCCGGCAGGAAGCGTGAGGCCGTTGGAGAAGGTGTAGTCTTGCTTGACTCTCCGGATCGAGCCACCTTTGTTTCCCCAATTGGGTCAGCAATTTGTTGTCAAGTCAGAACACAGAACTCCATACCAAAGTTCAGCGGACTCATCCGCTGGCTCTCTTTGATAAAGCTGTCTAGCTTCCGTAGCTTGTTCAGTGATGTTTTCGAAAGATAGGTATGTCCTTCTTCGTCTTTCTGCAACCCATCTTCTGCGATTGCTGCCTTGATTTCCTCCCGCAGAGGCTGGATGTACTCGGGACGACTGAGAAGATCGAGTAGGGCCTGGACGCAAGTACATGTCAGCCGCATAATCCTCCTTGAGTCACGAAGAGATACGCACGCCGGTTGTCGTGTTTGACGTGGTGTGGATGGCAGCGAAAGACAACAACATTTGACTATTCCCCATATTTTCAGCAGTTCTCTGTTCCTGCGGCAGATACTTCATCATCCACGAGATGAATGCACCTCTTTGACCAGGCTTCGCGGGTTTCTCCTCCAACTTGTATTGGTCTCGGACAAAGTCTGCGACAAGAGGGCGCATCCACTCATGGGCCCTCTTCTGCTCTCCGATCATGTGTTGCACCTCGGGAAGGAAGCGCAAGAGGTACGGTCGGATCCACGGGTGCAGCCTCAGCGCGGCCAGGCGACACTTTCCAACGTCAACGGTGAAGTTGATAGAAGCCGCCAGCCATTCCTCGTCGCGGCTGAGGGGCAGACCGACGAAGACGCGACCGCTCATCAACCCAACCATGCGGAGAATCGTTTTATGGAGATTGAAAGTCTTCCATTCGCTCGAGTCGCCGACGAGCTGGCTCATCGCGTGGTTCACCTCGTCTTGGATGGGCTGCAGTACGCCATTCAAGTTCCTGGTCAAATCGACACGCACAGCACTGATGGTGTCGTGATTGTCCTCTCCGAGGTGCGAGTAGCGGCCTAGGAAAATGTCGTAAAGCTCCGCGCCAAAGGAAAGTTGCGATTCGTCGGCATGGATGGCTTCATTGTAGAGGTTCATGGGGAGAATGACTCGTCTGTGCCATTTTGTGTCAGCCAAGCCCTCTTACGTGTACGGTGTCCCGAATATCGAGGCTTACGGCGGATCTGAGGGGACGATGAACGGAGTATCCGGGAACTTGGGTCACGGTCGTCAGTACTGGGACGATGAATAGGAGATTTCCGACCGATATTCACCTTCTTGTGTCCCTCAAGCACTGCGTAAGACAGATTCTGATCGTCGGGGGACCCGACGACGGGGAAGTCGAGTCTCGACGTCAATTTCTTCCAAACGCGATAGAAACCCAGCATTACCGTCGCGATAACGACGGGGGCCCAGAGCTGCCACAGCATGTTGGTGATGGTGATTTGTTAAGAGACGACTGGAATCGAGCTCACGTCTTAAGTCACAGGTGATAATTGAGGCATGGAGCGGATAACGCTATTTAAATGCTCAGGTGTCACTGTCGCACAAGTCCCCTCCAGTAACACCAATATCCGCTAAAGATTTAAGCCTCGGTGTCGCGCCAAAGTGAAACTGGCCTCCTCGACAAGGAAAGGCCGTCTTCGAAGGTGCCCGCCTAGGTATGATCCCGGGATCCCCCTCTTTTCTTCTTCTAATTCGTCTCTTGGACCCTTATGATTGCCTGCCTTCGGCTCCGGCACGGTTACTTCTACTGATAGCTACTGCAACTAGCTTTCCGACGGATCCGTCCAAAGTCCATCTCGCTACTCCTACAGATTTCGAGATCATCTGAAGTGTTCAGTTTTGTTCGCATGTTTACTGATAGACAAAGCGCCTCTTTCGTCATTTGGAACATTGCTCGTTGACGACGAAGCCTTCACTATTGAGGAATGCCGCAAGTTCGCAACGCCCTATAAGCAATGTAAGCAGGATCGCATCTCGTGGGGTAGTCGGTAGACAATATGTGCAATGATTGGCGCATCCGGGTTCGGATAAGCGGTGGTCAGCATCTTATAAATCCTCGGACATTTAGGAGGAATGCAGTACGACGTTGCACTCCTCGCAAAAAAAGCCACTGGGCTGCCTGCACTTGCCTTCGAGTTTCGGGGAGCGCCTCGTCCTGACACGTCTTCTTTACGCCGATGACCAAATGAATGCCAAGGGCGAAGAGCTTCCCTCTTTCAACGGCATACCTTCAATTTGCTGGTTGGCCTCGGCTCAAATGTTAGTTTACAACGTCCGTTCCGAGGCGTTACTGTAGGGCGCTGGTCCCAGCTTGGTGGCACTTGACGGGACCCTGCCCTTCCATCCCAACACAAAGTCATCCGGCCCATCCGTAGCCGAACTTTCACTTGTTGTCTCTGAATTTTTCCCGGAATGACTGAAACGTCAATGTTTTAGTGATTGGGTCGGAACATGAGGAACGAGGTGGCTTTCGTTTTGCCATCAAGAGGGGATATGTTTACCGAAATAAACCATCTCAGTCGCACAAAAGCAGAGACAATCAGATCACAGCTGAACCTGGAAGATTATAAGTTAAGAAAGCTTTTGTGCTCTTGAAAAGACTGTCTGAGTCTTGCCAAGCCACCATTACCAACTTCACGGTTCCCGCCGGACGGCGGAGAGCCACATTGCGCACCACGTCACGGCAATTACTACGCCCAGCGGAAAACGTTTGTGTCCGTCTCCGATCAAATATCCGTTCTTCAGTACTAAGTTACTGGATGCTTGGAAGACGTTCACGGATATTCATACCAAAGGTACTCGTGAGCTACGAGAACGAGAACGAGAACGACTTTAGAGCTTGTACATGTAACCACCTTGCACTCGCATGTCTGGCATGAAGAGATTATATAATCATTATCGGGAAATTCTACATGAATAAGACCCGGAAATACTGTCTGCATAATGTTGATCCGCTATCCAAAAAGATTGAAGTCATGATGCATTTTCACGGTCAGGCGCTGAATCGAATGGCACCAGGCTCGTAGCAAATTGGATGTTTTTTGGATCACTGATCTTGAGGAACAAGTAGTCCAAATCTTCAATCTGGTTCATGTCTGAACTTATTATCCTATGTAATCGACACAGCCCCAGGTGCGGCCAGACTTTGGGACGGTATTCACTGCGAAGATGCTAGCCGTCCTCTCCATATCAAATGTCTTAGAATTCTAGCTTCAAGCTTCATATGTTAACTTTAATAGAACCATTAGAAAAAAATCTATTAGCCGAGGGCAGTTGACTGCGTGAGTGCATGCCTCACGTCAGAACATATCATCGCATATTGAGCACATTATGCCAAGTTCTCGGCTGGATAATTGCGTACTCGCTCTATGTGAATCCACAAGTCTGCTGGTCACAATATGGGACTTGTCACTTCCAGATTCACTGGCTGCTAGCGTCACATAGCGACGGCGATTCAATTAAGAAACGTTCACCAATCATAATGCAACAAAAGTCATATTCGCAGAAGCTAGCGGCTCAGCACGTGGGCCAAATCAGGACTTTCGGAGCGGAAGCCGAGTCTTCCAATCGGGGTTCTTGGCCCTACGTGTGTGTCCCGCCGCTTCTGGCGAAACAGGTGCCGAAAGACACGTTGGGCGACAACCGGAACCAGGAATCTGTTCATTGGGCATAATATATCGCAGACATTCGTCGCCCCCAATTACCCAAAGTTTGGTGCGATGGGCCTGCGCGAATTGCCGATCATGGCCCCAAACAGGCCTCTCGGACGCAGGACTGTATTCTCGAAGCCCCCTTGACGGCGCAGGACCGTTGTAATTTGATGAGGTGCTCTTGATTCCGTTCCTGGGATGGAGATGAAGGCTCCGAGACGGGCGGGTTGGAGATGTCGTTCGTTACGAGAAAGTCGTGGCTCCGCGAGATGTATAAGAAGGGATCATGGCGTAGGGAGGAAAAGTTTGGAAGGCTTCAATTTCGATAGCAAGCCTCACTTCTCCAGCCCGGTGCTAGAAACAGCCCTTCCTGCAGCATTGCGATACTGTCTTCAACAAAATGCATTTCGCTTCAGTTCTCACCCTCCTTTCCGCCCTGAGCGCCGTCTCTGCATCGCCCCGCTACGGCGTCAGGGGTCACCACTTCCGTCGTCAAGGCTTCTTCAACGACACCACGAACCCGTTTCAGGGCAAGAAGCTCTACGCCAACCCAGACTGGGCGGAGAAGCTCGAACAGACTCATGATTCCTTCGTGGCGAAGGGAGATACCGAGAACGCGGGCAAAGTCCGCACAATTCAGAAGATCGGCACCTTCGTATGGGTCTCCAACACCGCTAGCTTGCCCAACATCGACGCCGCCGTAGAGCGAGCGCGCGCCATCCAGAAGGAGACTGGAGAGGAGCAGATTGTCGGTCTCGTGCTTTACAACCTTCCCGACAGAGACTGCAGTGCTGGCGAGAGCGCTGGAGAGTTCAGCAGTGAGGAGAATGGCTTGGAGCTTTACAAGGAGACGTACGTCAAGCCGTACGCGGAGAAGCTGGCTGCCGCGAGCGACTTGACGTTTGCCGTCGTCCTTGAGCCCGATTCGCTCGCGAACCTGGTGACGAACTTGAATGTCGAGTTTTGCGCCAAGGCTGCCCCGGTCTACGAGGAGGGCATCGCATTCGCCATCTCAAGCCTGCAGTACGACAACGTCCACCTGTATATCGATGCAGCCCACGGCGGATGGCTGGGCTGGGACGATAACCTTGCGCCTTGTAAGCCACTCTCCTCCGTCTTCACTTACCTCGTCCAAAAGGCTTGCTAACGGAACTTTGCCAGCTGCCAAGCTCTTCGCCAAGGTCGTCCAGAAGGCCGGGAATAGCACCAAGATCCGTGGTTTCTCTACGAACGTTTCCAACTACAACTCTTTCCACGCCAACCCACGCGCCAACTACACAGAGTGGAGCAACTCATACGATGAAAACCATTACGCTCTCTCGCTCTCACCTCACCTTGAAGCCGAAGGCCTGCCCTCTCGCTTCATCGTCGACCAAGGCCGCGTTTCTAACAGCAGAGAGGAGTGGGGCGAGTGGTGCAACGTCAACCCTGCTGGCTTTGGTATGCAGCCCGGCACACCGGTCAATAACACTCACATTGACTCCATCGTCTGGGTCAAGCCAGGTGGTGAGAGTGACGGACGCTGTGGACTTGAAGGTGCCCCGAGGGCTGGTGAGTGGTTCGACGAGTATGTTCAGATGCTTGTCGAGAACGCCGACCCTTCTATCGTGGCAAGCAGTGCTTGATTGAATGGCTTGAAGCATGATCAAGAAGATTCAGACTTCGGAATGCTTGATACTCGAACGCTGGACTAGTTCAGGAAAGGAGCCGATGTCCGTCAGCCACAAGTCGGTCAAAAATAGAGTGTATTGGAAACACGTCCCAAGATGGCATTCATGTTTATATTACTTTTTCCGGAGAGAAACATATATAAACAGAGCCTCGGGTGAGGCCTTTAACCTTTTTGATATACAATCATGGCTTCCAGAATTGACTCAATTCACTTTTTTCTTAGAACTACTTGGGTTTACCAAAGCCGCCGCCACTCAGTTTTGACATCTCGGTCCGGTGGCACTGCAGCGGCCAAGTAAGATATAGGGTGCGCCTGCTGGCAACGACCGATTGCAACAAGCCAAACAGAGGAACCTTTGCGTTGCAAAATTGTGTGATAACGTTGCTAGAAAGCGTTTGTGACTCGGAGGAAACGTTCTGAATGTTGCCAAGGCAAAAATTGATTTAGTACTCTAGACAGCAAACTTTGAGACGGGTCGTCGTTCTGCCAGCCATCGAAGTCTATAGCATGCGAAGTAACTAGACTTCAACTTGGCGTCTTAATCAAACATTCACATTAGATGAGCAGCTTTTGGTCCCGACAGGCTGGCTTGAACATCTGCCCGCCGACTGGCAGCCACAATTATGTATCAATCGCAGTTGAAACGAGTTTCAAGGTCGCATCCACCAGCTTCGATCGCATCACTTCAGGCACAAGAAATATGATGCTCAACGGCAGCAAATTACCCATAATGAGCGCCTAAAATGGCAATTTTGGCGAATCCCAATGCAAGTCATTCAGAGTTAGTAGTGTTTACAGACTGCCAGACTAGAGAACAACAGCTCCTGACGTGCACTGAAACTGGCTCGTCTTATCCCATGATACCATCTTCGTAGTTCCAATAATTAACTCCAGTGAATTACAGTTGCAAAACGCTGAAATCGGATCAGTACATGCCAGTCGTGGCAGCTGGTGTATATTGAGGACAAGGCTTCTTGACTACCTTCTCACGAGACCCGATCTCCTTCGGACATGAGTGCTCTGAGATGCAACCATGCCAAAATTGTCCTGACTCTCGTATCAAACTAGCAGTCTGGATCACTCAAAGATACAAGCTTCTTGGCGGCACCCAACACCTATAATGGAGGTTACGGCGTTCATCACGTTCTTAGCCTCTTGTGTTATCGCAGTCCCTTTGCCAGAGACCAGTATCAACGAATTCGATCGCAGAGCCACTTGTTTTGACTGCCGTAAAAACTCTTCCGGGCCGGCCGCTGTGACGGCAATTGCACTGGCGGCGAGGAGAGTTAGGGCAACGGCGGACCGAACTGCAAAAGGTTTATTACTAGGTGCCCTGCGACGACGGGAAGCGACTAGCCCGGCACATGTGCTGGTTTTGCTTGCTAGACTTAGGGTTATTCTAATTAAGGATTATTTCATCGGCATTACTGCGATGCCTCGAGCCATTCTCTGAAGGCTCGAGGAGACCTTAAGGATGGATCGGTTCCAATTTTACTTGTATTATGGAAAGGAACTGATATCGCTTTTGTAATACAATATTGACTCCGTTTGGATAGGGGTATATTCTTTGAAATACTCCGAAAGTCGGCTCAGAACTACTAAATCAATTACTGGAAACTTATATAATGTGATAAGAAGGCATCTAGCGACTTGGTTTTTCCGCCTCCACTAGCCACTAGACGTTTTAACACTGCGCCGAGGATAGCAGTTATTTAACGTGAAAATGCTGCTCTGTTCTTGTCGTTTCCACAAACAATTGTTTTATACGGAGTTAAACGTACATTTTTCATAAACATTGGACCGCTGCTCTGAAGTGAATAGTCACCAGAATGGAAAGTTTTCCTCACCCAGCTGGTTGCTTAAAGGCGCGATGCCTATCTCTGTCAGTGTGACGCCGACTGAGACGAATCAGTGCATTTCAAGTTCTGCATGAGATGCTGGCGGAGCTGCGAACCGCCGGGTATTATTCTCAACGCAGGGACGCATTCCATTTTGGTTATAAGTACATGTAGCTCCCTTGCTCTAGTGCACAGATCGTTGGAAGGGGATCGGGAAGACAATTTGGACTTTTTCATAGCGAGCATTGTTATACTACGTACTCACTAATACTTGCGCCTGGGAGAATTCTACGTGCGGGTATCCGTACATACTCGCCGTTCAACCACTCTCTTCGGCGCCAACATGAAACAAGGATATTTCGACGAATTCTCACATCTGTCCCCGCTAGGTGTAATACAATAGCCATAGCAAATGCCCAATGCATCCACAATTGCGATGCCCATATTTCAGACAAGCGATAAGATCTTGAAGATAATTTGATTGCTAGTCAGTTCAGTCTCGCTCTTCGAACATTGATCAGCTGAATGCAAGGAAGAGGACCCCGCTGGTGTGACTCTGTGGAGCCGGCTGGAGCCGGCTGGAGCGAATAAGGTGCTTACTCCGTCACTAGAACGGGGAGGCTCCGGGAGGGAGACAACAAGGGTTAAAGGGTTAGATTTGGGTGAGAAAGTGTGTAATTACCCCCCTGTGGCTGAACATGGTGGGTGGCAAAAGGCAACAGATCACAAGCAAAGTGAAGCGAGTCAGTCAAACACTCGAATGGGCAGGGATGCTGCTCTCGAACTGACCAAAGAGGATCGTCAACCCGGCGAGTGACGACCCGTCATTATTGGTCTGGACTGATGGGTGGGCCGCAGATCAACGAGGAAAGTCGTTTCCAAGATCCATGATGGCTGCCCTACGGCACTTGTAGTTCTGGGAGAGGCAATCTTTGGGTTGCCGAGATTAATAACACTCATGGCATTCTTTGCGCTCATCCTCCGGATAGTTTGCATTCTAACGTGCACATCGAGGTTCTTCAATCCTTCGGATGCTGATTAGCTGGGACCCTTTCGTACTTCCTAAATTACATATGGTGTTTAACTCCCTTCTGCCACTGCGTGGCGCCCTTTCGCCGCCTCTTACTTTCAGGCTTGTCCCTCTGGATAAAGTACAGATTCTTTTTGTAATTCCTTCTTCCGCGCGCTCATTTGCTTCAATACATGTCCTGGCGCGAAGTTCTGTGAGGAAGGTGAGGAATCGGGGGCTCAGGAGTGGCCCTTGAGATTGTATACTCTTTGGTCACTGTGATGTTTTGTCCGTCGTGTCTCCTTGACCTCACGGAGTGGTGCTTGTGATCAGAGGCAACCTCCACGTTGCTGTTAGGAAGATATGGGCTTGTAGGTTGCTTGCCGGATTCGATCGAAGCTTCCTCGCCACCAGAATTGGCGCCTTTCTCGGCGGGGTTGGCAACTATGTGTTCCTTGGATCCCCATTTTGTCTCGTCAGGAATAGAGAGGGGATGGCTTCCGGGACCTGTCTTCCCGGGATAGCTGCCAAGGCGATAACCTTGGCTATCTCCCATTGCGCCGCTCTTGTTGGTGCTTCCGGTTCGGCTCTTATCAATGACACTCTTGAACAGCGGGTAGACCATAGGCATGTTGGTCAAAACGACGGAGACGAAGGACTCTCGGACAGACCAGTATCCGGATTGCGCGCTGTCTGTTTCACCAGCCTGTGCGTCGTCGTTAGAAGAGGTGAGTAGACGAGTGCATAAGGGGACCAACCGTCAAAATGGACACGCAACGGAGGATGCCGAAGGCCATCTCGAGAAAACCACCGCTGAACATGATCAACAGTGTAACCTTCTTCCTCCATGGCAGGTGGGACTTCCACACCATCTATGGGAGTTTAGTTAGTCACTCAACAGATGACAGATCGGAGAGCAACGTACCGGCAGGGGAATCGCCATGAGGTAGAAGTCGGTAGCGGTGTTCATAGCCATGACGAAAATTGTCTGGATGAAGGAGATGGCCGGCAGACAAGAATCTTTTGCAATTCAAGATTAGTGTGACGATTCCAACGACAGCTTCACTGAGACGCAAAGGAGGCTTACTGCCTGGGTTTGGATTGATTTGCCACTGGTGATCGAAAGGGATACACTTGAAAAAGGCAACAATCAAACACGCAACGTAAGTTACTGGCATGACGATATACCCCCAAAAGATGATGCGCTTCATCTTGTGAACACCTTCACTGTTGCGATGTCAGCAAGAGTCCGTCTTGAAGTTGATGTGGTCGACCTACGTCAGGCGCGAATAGTAGATCACCCAGCATCCCTTTAACAGCCATAGTAGCGTAGTGTATAATAGCAGTCCAATAACGTGTGTTTTGGAGCCATTCACTCGCAACATGTATTCTTCTGACGCTGGGTCTAGTGCAGCTCGGTATTCGTCCGTCATTCCATTATTGGCGACTCCTTTCCAATATGCAACAACAAAGTAGGCAGCCACTGATTCGGCAGTGTAGACGCACTGCGGTTCACAGAGTCAGAATGGCCGATTGACTTGAGGATCGAGGCTGACTTACAACTGCCAGTCCCATAAGGAGGTCATCCCAAGAGAACTTTCTCCAGCCCAAGGTCGAGAGGCGGCTGTAGTACCGAAGTCCAACAACTAGGTAGGAAACTCCTTGCAAGCCCCATACTTCTCGGATGAAGGCGTTTGCAGCTTGAGCTTCTGCAGACATGTTGGCTCTCCTTGCAAGTCTTCAGGGTGTTCGGCCCGCGCACCAACAAAGTATCGGGTAGGTGACAAGCAAACAAGTTGTGTCTAGGAAATAGACCGGAAGGAAGTCATGCGACTGTGGGGAGGACCAAATAGTAAATTATAACCGCCCTCGTAAAATTCTTGCAGCAAATTCAAACGTTGAAAGTGGTCATAACAACGCGCCTGAATCGTTCAGTTACCACCGTTTCTATGTATATCACTTTACGAGCCTTGTGCGTGTCCTTGCTGCGTCCTCCTGGCTCACTGCACGTTCCCAATACCCCTCTGTGCCCAGGTGCATAGAGCACGCCAATCGCATCAGGAGATGCAGGGGATCATCGACAGAAAAAGTATGCCCGTTGCAGTTCTGAGTTGAGTCGGGTGCCTGGGATCCAGGACTTTGAAGCGGCACTTCCGCCTGCGGTTCCAGAGTACAGGGGGTCCCATCAACTCCACTTTCCGATATCAACGGTAGGAATAGCTCCCCTCGGCTGGAGTCCACCTTGATACCACACGATGAAAGGTCGCCAAACCGTCCGATTGGAGGTTCAAGGTTCATTTGGAGGGAGCCTGTCCACTGTCCCCGGTCGAGAAGACGTCACGAAAGCCTGAAGAAACCAATCCCCACTGTGATAAACCACGGCTGACTTGCATCGAACACTAGTTCAGTAATCAGCCAAATCCTGGCAATCCCTTCCAGGACCGTCATTGCAAAATTTAGTGGCATCTTCAACCCTGGTGGCTGGATTGACACATTTGGAGACACCAGCGCGGCCCCCCCCCCCTACCTTCTCTCACCCCCCCCCCTGTCGACTTGCATGGTATCACGACATGAGGAGGCTCCTCGGAGGAGCTTAACTGTGTTGGATGCTTGGCTCTTTCTTGGGTTCCAAAGAAAACTCAGCGACGTCGCTTTTGTCATTTATCTGAAGCGACGACCCAATGAAATGGTAGGAATGTCAATCTTGGCTGCCGCTGTACAGGAACCCGCGTCGAAGATCCCGGCCGGTCGGACATTCGTTGACAGCATATCAATCCGTCAATCTCTTCTTCTAGGGGCCGATTCCTGTTGTCGAAACCGATCAACAGGTGATAGTAGCATTGCCAAAGCTCGCCAAGACATTGATTGCAACAAAGACTAAACATCAACTCTTTGCCTTTTCGCAAAGATGGCTGAAAGCTGGCGTCTTCACTCGATTTTCACATGCAACGAGTCAGGTTCTTTTCCAATGACGAAAATGAATCGTTTCGTTGCTCCAAGAGGGGGGTATTTTGGTGGACCTTTTGAACGGCCCCAGAAGGCGCACGGGAAAGGCGCATCCGTAGATGATTCTGCCCAGGGTCTTGCTCCATACTGGAATTATCTGCCCAGGAGTGCCAGGGCCCTTTACTCCAGTTATTGAGGAGACAGCAACCTCTCTCGCGAATAAGACTTTCAGATAACCTTTACTTGATCCATCGCCTCTGGAGAATCATCGGTCCCCAGCTCATAGAAGTAAGCTTGTCGTTCCTAGTGCCACGTCAACCAGCCACTCTGTAATCTCGCGGTGAACTACTGTACGTACCTGCTGTGGAGGGATCAACCAGAGGCCGTAACGTTGTCCACAATTTACGGTGGGAGAAGGTGTCGGGTTACTCTGCGTACACGTGTATACTATCTGCAAGCGCAAGCGATCGGGCCCTTGCGAGTCCCAGTTGCCCGCGGAACTCGCTCAGGTAAACACACCCGCGAGTCTTCGCAGGAGTCTTGTTCTCGACTTTGGAAGAAGAAGCGCATTCCCTTCCAGAGTTTCGAAGAACAGAAAATAAAGCATACCGGTAACCGGTGCGGCGGTGGCATAAGCTGTCAGATATCAAGAACCCGGGTATGCCTCTCCAACTTGTTAGTGCTGCGGGCACCCCCAACCAGACGATTCCTAGTGATGCTGGCTGGCAGTCTATCAATCCCCAAGGAAGCACAACAACCTCTGGTAGCGCAGAAACAGAGGCAGCAAGATGAGGAGCATCTGAGGAGACGAGGCTGGGGTGAGTTTGGGTTGAGGAGACCATTTCGGCCCTCGTCCGCTGAGAGCCACAGCTCTACACCTCCTCCAGCATCTCATATGTTAGCGTTGCCGGGAGCCTACTGTTACCAGGGTAAGCTGAAATCGCATACGGAAAGTAACAGTGGGACCCTTGTCGCGCTAACATTTGAGATGCTGGAGGAGGTGTAAAGAGCAACCCCCACGCATACTTGGGATCCAAAGAAGACCAATCGCAATGTCGCACGCTCACCTTTCCCTTTTGGTCATGATTCTTCCCCGACAGCGTCCCAAAATGGTACAGATCAACGATGGTCCATGAACCGGGGCCCTTGTCGGCGGGACGCTCCCGGGCGTTGGAGGAATGGTCACCAAGCTCCACTAACTGACGAACACACCCCGCAGTCTCGAGACAGTGGACACAGAACGGCTATCCTTCTTAATCCATCACCAACTAGCCCAATCCACTAACTCGTCTAATTCGTGTGAGCTTCTTCATCGAACGTCGTGTGGACGCTGGCCAAGAATGCAGGTCCCAAGGGGGACCACCCTCGAGAACGAGTCAAGATGCTGCCAGGCCCCCCGCGACAACCACCCTTTTCTTTTCAGCTCTCTCTCCGTCCCCCTTGCTTTCTTTTCCCCAAACTCTAATCTTCCCCCGGCATCAATCGTAAGCTTCTAGCGACTCATTGGACACAGACGCAGACGCAGACGAGATGGCAAGTGAACAGGTTCCCGAGAGCAATGTCGATGTGTAAGTCGTCCTTGGAATAAGAAAAGCTTGCCAAGCGAAGCTGTTTACTGATACGCATATCATCATCACAGGCTGATCATCGGCGCCGGCCCTGCGGGGTAAGTTACAAAGTCCAGTCCCCGCGGCGCCACTCATGAGGAGTGGTTTCTTTTTCGTCCAAGTTGGAAACGTGCCTGTGGCGGCGACTAACAATGGGCTGCTCAGGTTGATGGCTGCCGCCTGGATGGCGCACTGCGGCGTCAATGCTCGTATTGTAGACAAAAGAAACACCAAGATTTTCTGCGGCCAGGCCGACGGTTTGCAATGCCGTAGTCTGGAGATCTTCGACTCGCTCGGCTTCGCTGACCGCGCTTGGAAGGAGGCCAATCACATGATTGAGGTATGAAAGACCACTCGGGCTATCGTTGCGACGCCTTCACTAATCGAACATCTAGATTTGCATGTGGGTGCGTAACAAGTCATCGAAAGTCTAGTGAATGCCCACATACTTACGAGACACGTAGAACCCTGGCAGTGACGGTGTTATCCGCCGCAGCGATAGAATTCCCGACACCATCGTCGGCCTCTCCCGTTTCCAGCAGATCGTTCTTCACCAGGGCCGCATCGAGCGTTTCTTCCTCGAGAACATCAAGAAGTATTCCAAGGACGCCATCAAGGTCGAGCGCGGGGTCATTCCCGAGTCGCTCGACATTGATGTGTCCAAGGTAGACGACGACTCGGCCTATCCCGTGACTGTCAAGCTCAGGGAACTGAGCGAAGAAGAGGCAACTCCTCCTCAGGCCGCCAACGCCAGCAAGGTCCCTGATGGTCTATTCCGCAGCAACCTCACCCAGACAGACGACGAGGAGGAGCTCATCAACAGGAGCAAGGCCCGATCCGGCTCCAGCGAGATTGTCCACGCCAAGTATGTCATCGGTTGTGACGGTGCTCGTAGCTGGACCCGCAGACAACTGGGCTTTGAGCTACATGGCGAGGCGACTGATTTCATCTGGGGTGTCATGGACATTATCCCCATCACCGACTTCCGTACGTTCGACGTTGCATCGCAACTCGGGTCTGACATGAGCGCTAACGTAACACAGCCGATATCCGCATGCGTTGCGCCATTCACTCTGCCGAGAACGGCAGTTTGATGATCATCCCCCGAGAGAACAGACTTGTCCGTCTGTACATCCAACTGAAGGAGATCAGCACCGATGCCTCCGGCAGAGCCGACCGCTCCAAGATTACTCCCGAGATCATTTTTGGTGCTGCCCAGAAAATCATCAGCCCTTACAAGCTTGACTATGAATACTGCGACTGGTGGACCGCTTACCAGGTTTGTTGATTCCACACCGACACTTTTGTTTTGGTCTTCCACTTACAATGATGGTTAGATTGGTCAACGTGTGGGCACCAGCTTCGACGCCCACAGCCGCGTTTTCCTCGCCGGTGATGCCGTCCACACTCACTCCCCCAAGGCCGGTCAGGGCATGAACGTCTCCATGCAGGATACCTACAACCTTGGTTGGAAAGTTGCCCTTGCTGCTAAAGGTATTGCCAAGCGCAGCATCCTGAGCACATACCAGAGCGAACGTCGCCGTGTCGCGCAGGACCTTATCGAGTTCGACCACCGATTCTCCCGTCTATTCTCCGGTCGCCCGGCAAAGGACGTCCTGGATGAGGAAGGTGTCAGCATGGAAGTCTTCAAGGACGCATTCCTCAAGGGCAACATGTTTGCCTCTGGTCTCTCTGTCAACTACGGTCCCAGCAACCTCGTCGTCAAGGCTGGCGATGCGCTCGGACAGGGTGATGGCAGCAAGGTTGTCAAGACTGCGACCGTCGGTATTTCGGCTGAGGATTTCGAGAAGAAGCAGGCTTTGGCTACTGGCCTCCCAGTTGGTATGCGTTTCAACAGCTTCAAGGTCCTCAACCAGGCCTGCGCTCGCCCGTGGCATCTCCAGGAGAGACTCAAGGCTGATGGCCGCTTCCGCGTCGTCCTGTTTGCTGGTAATGTCCTGGACCCCGAGCAGAAGGCCCGCGTCGACAAGTTCGCTGCCGCTCTTGACGCTCCGGAGAACTTTCTGCGCAAGGCTACGCCTCCCGGGGCTCCCATTGACAGTGTCATCGAGGTTCTCACCATCCACTCCTCCAAGCGCACCGAGACCGAGCTTCTCCGAGACTTCCCCGCCATCCTTCACCCCTTTGACCCTCACTTCGGCTGGGACTACAACAAGGTCTTTGTCGATGACGAGAGCTACCACGAGGGCTTCGGTGATGCTTACAAGAATTATGGTGTGGACAAGCAGAGAGGCTGTGTTGTTGCCGTCCGCCCAGACCAGTACGTTGCCTGGGTTGGTGAGCTTGAGGACTTTGACCAGCTTCAAAAGTACTTTGAAGGCTGCCTCGTGCTTGAACAGCATGCCTCCAACGGTGTGAGCGGCACAAACGGCACATCGTTGCCAGTGCGATGATTCATGTGCCGTTGCTGTGTATATTGAACATTGAGAGTAGAATCTAGATTACCATACGGAATACAATAGACTATGAAATCCATCAAGCCAACAAACATACGCTTCAATTTAAAATTTTCCACGCACTTAGATCAAGTTGACACAATCGGTAAGCTTATTCCCAGCCAGCCGCAAGGCCTTCAGCAGCAGATACTTTTGGTCACGGGATGATTACCTGCTGAAGTCCAGGATCCTTTGGCGTGGTTTAGTGTCATCTTTTACAGGCCCTTTGCGTTGGTTAAAAGTCATTGGTTGCAACGTGTGCTCAGAATGTTCGAACTCGCTTAACGACTCCGCGTCTTACATGCGTAAGCGTGCATTTCCTTGGACCTCAACAACCGAACTCCGCGCTCTCATCCATCTAACTCCATTGCAAGACTTTGTCTACGAGCTTGATGAATCTCATCCACCTTCCCTTCGATGTTGAAGCGTTCCTACACACATGTTGTCAGACCGTTCAAGCACGAATCGTCTCAGCGACTGATTCTCTCCAGAAGAACGATGTATCAATACGCACAGCTGCCATCAGACAGATTCATTCGACTAGTCAACATTGTGCGCGACAGGTCCTCCCAGCACGGGTTCTCGCTACAACTCACAACCCACTCGTTGGGTGACTTACCGCCGTTTTGGGCCTTGTCGTACACCTGGGGATCTCCCGATTTCCTTGATGACGGCAGCGAAGATGCGAGCCGCAAGGAAAGGGTGTTCCAGGTCAAATGCGATGGGTGCGATTTCCAAGTTGGAGAAACCCTCTTCGACTTCCTGCAACATATGAACAAAGAGATGACCGCCACGTCGGAATTCCCACGCAGTCGTGCGAGCGCACAGCCCGCGAAACTCTCTCGTCACCTGCTATCTCCCGAGAGGGGTTTCAACTTTTGGATTGACGCAGTTTGTATTGACCAGGAGAACCACAACGAAAGATCAAACCAAGTGCGGCGCATGGGTGAAATCTACCAATCAGCCCGTCGCGTCATCGCATGGCTCGGTACCACAGAGCCAAACGACAACGTACACTGGGTGATGAAGAAGTTCGCGCCTTGGATGCTCCATCTCTCACGACGTGGTTCTTCGGCAAGGGCAAAGGTCATACAGCTGTTGCAAGAGGTGGGACACGAGCTGAGAGACCCCGGCGCGGACGAGTTGGTGGGCGCAGACACCTGCGAGAGATGGCGCCGATCTTACGCGGACTTCTTCGCCTTCTTTGTTCGGAAAAGGTGGCTCACTCGCGGATGGGTGGTGCAAGAAGCCGCTATTCCAGAGCAACGTGCCGTCGTGATCCAGTGCGGCGACAGCCAGTTTTCTTGGACGACCATCAACATGTTTTGTGCTTTCATTTTGGAGGTCGGGTGGGAAGATACGTTGAATGCGCGGTTGAGCGACGAACTTCCCGCATGGAAGAGACGCCCTGGCACTATCGAACGTCTATGGAATCCCGTTTCGACGTCCCTGCCGGACTTCCGATCAGAGGTCGTCAACCAACACATGGTTGACTGGCAAAACAGGCGCTGGGGCGCAGTCACTGACGAGGAAGTTCGGCATGCCGAGGTCTTGCACAACTTCCATCGACTGCGATTCTACGAGTTCCAAAACCCCGTCGACCATGTCTACGGCACACTGGGTTTGATGCCCCTGATCCTTGGACCCAAGCATCCACTAGGAATCAGACCCAGCTACGAAGCTCCGGTAGATCAGGCATTCATCCATGTCGCATCATGGCTAATACCACACTTACCGAACTTGGACATTTTGGGCTTGGCAGGTCTCGCCGACGACAGACGTCAAAGTCTGCCTTCTTGGGTACCCGACTTTTCCTTCCACGGACCCGAACGATACACGTCCCTGCAAAGGCTGCGTCAGAGACGGATGAAACATGCTCGGTGGTACGGCCCTCTTGATGCAGCTCGCACTTCGAGCACCAAGGAGCCGACGAGGCCTTTCGCTCGTATCGACCAGAACACGCTCACCCTCGAGGGCATCCGCATCGACACCATCTCATTTCTTCGACGTCTGGAGGCGGATGACCAAGGTGTTCTGCGAAACGTCTCCTGGATCGTCGACTTTTGCAACCGGCCTGGGTCCTACGTGGTAGGAAATGAACCGTTTCCTGAAGCGGTAGTTAAGACTCTCACCGCCGATATCAGGCCGAGAGCCATATCAAAGAAGGACTACGGCGGCCGAGAAGACGGATGGGTTCGGGATTGCCTCATATACAATTGGCTCTTGAATCGCGGATTCGAAGATCTGGACCTGCCACGGCGCCTAGATACTGACGAGTCTTGCTCTGCTGAGCGAACTCAGTCTTTCAAGACTGTGGGCGAAGCTTTGCATAGGGCTTCTCAGGAAAGTCTCCCGTCAAGATTAGCCGAGGATCCTATCACCAAGGTCATTCACTTCGTGGCTCCTGGAAGGCAGGTACTGAGAACTGATAACGAGTTTCTCGGTCTAGGACCGTCCGAAGCCCAAGTCGGGGATGAAGTCTGGCTGATGAGAGGCGGCAGAATGCCGCTGATACTTCGAAGATCTCCAGATGGAACATATGTCTTTGTGGGCGAAGTCTACATGCACGGTATCATGCATGGAGAAATGTTTACTGGCGAGCTTAGAGACAGACTTGGCGAAGTAGTTTTGGTGTAAATCAAATCCAGTTCCAAGGTTCCATGATCACCATGTGCACCCGCTCGGTGCGTCAACTGAACTATCAGTCTCCTCGTAAGAGGTCTTCCTTGAGTGCACGCATGCATTCACCAAGTCGTTGACACAGGGATCGGGATCGGGGCGCCGGGCCGGACAGGGCCACGGGGCACGGGGCACGGCCTGGTTTCCCATCCGACGACTCGGTCCAGTGACTCGTCCCTGTCTTGCGGGGTCGAGAATGAACGGATATGTGCTCCGCGTGGCTAAGTTTTACTTTTCCTAAGGCTTTAGGCAGTTACATTCTAGAGACTCTCAGACCTGGAGGCTTCGTCTCTACCTGCAATTCCTCCTCTGATGTTTCTACTTAACAAATTGAAGCACCGTCGAAATGTCTCCTGACGCGAACCCCGTGGAACTTGGCACTCTTTCCACCATCCAGGAGGACCCATCTCTGAACATTCGCGCCAGTCGCTGCCTGCTCCAGATGGAGGCTCATAGGCATGGGAATTTCTCATTGGCTGTTTTATAAATGAATCAATTCTTTGGGGTGAGTGTAATTTCGCGCAGGCAATTATCAAGATCCCACTGTTGACGTACATATCGTACATATCGTACATATCCCCCTGCAGGTTTCCCACAGGCACCCATTTCTCGTTTAGGTGTACCAATCTAATTGTCAAATGAAAAAAAAAAAAACTTATTTGCATGAAGCTACGATTACTATGACTGGGCTGCGAAGATGTATGGTATAGTAGGGCTAAGCCATCGCATGCGTCTGGTGATAGATAGGTATGCCATCTAGAGCGTCTCAGAGATGCATCGTGCCGTACGACGTTTTTTGTATCCTTAATTAGAACAAAGAACGCCAAATCGCGTCCTAAAACTAGTTCTTCTGCTAGAAAGTAAGTATTCGGCTAACACTTTCGAGATGCTGATGTCAACGTGCGTGATGGTAATCCACAGGGTGTTGTTTCGCTCCACTTGAGTGGTTTAATACCTGGACTTGCTTTTCTTGTGCGTCACGTATACTGGATAATCTATTTCAAAGGTGTACCTAGACCGGCGGATTCTCCCCCAAGCAATAACGCCGGCACTACAGAGTTACTAGCATAGCCGAGAATTAAGCTCTACAGCAGAGCAGAAAGTATTTATAGATATCACAGTTTGGCTTGACTCGGGATAAAAGTGCCGGGACTGGCCCGCTTTTATCTCGGGCGATCGGATCCGTGTGGAGACTTGGACGGAGCCGATGACTTGGTTTGGTAGGCCGAAATCCAGCTATTTTTTGAAGAACCAAAGTGCAATCACTCTGCAGCGACGCGTCAGCAACTTTGCCCCTTTATGCCAAGCCCCCGGGGACAGGGCAAACGCGGCACGGGGGACCTGAAATGGACCCCGCAGTCGCAGACGCGCCTCCGCGGGCCATCAAGGGGATCTAATAACTGCCAATGCAATCAGCGGATCCCATCATCCCACCGTCGCCTTAGTCCCTGAGGTTCACTTCAGAATAGAAAACACCAAGACTCCGTCGACGATGATCCTTCCACATTGACTTGTGCTGACCATTTCAGGGGCTCCATCCCCAATTTCCCGGGTTAGTGACAGCTTCGACGAATTGATTGCATCCTCTGCGGGATTTCTTCGCCCTCGTCACTTGGTTCATCGAGTGACGAAGCTGCAAACCCGTTTGCGCGCTGGAAGTCGAAATGAGGCACTCTGTCATGTCATGAACGAGTCCGCTTTCGTGCAAGTGTAGTAGCAGCTGTGCGGCGCGGCAAGATGAAAACCATGGTTGGGCGACCTTTACGAGCGCCACGCTGCAGCGGCGCTTCCAGAGGAGCCGGAAGGATGCAGCGCCAGCCAGGGCTCGATTTATTGAAATAAGGAAGATGCAGAGTAGGAAGAAGTATAGAAGGAGCTGGAAAAAGAGGATGAACAGCAGCCACAAGCCCAAGTTACGGGAGTAACGCCCCCTGCCGAACGCCCAATACACCGGCCGGAAGCCATACTCAACGGCCCCAGTTCGGGCAACCGTCCCTTACATTGGGGATGAGACCAGCAGACCAAACTGCCTGCATAAGAATCAGGGGCAAAAGGCCGAGAGAGGAATCGGCTAAACCTGTGCCGCAAAGTGCTTATATCTCTCGCTAAGATTAACGCTACGCGAGCTGGCCTAACCGACCCTAGAAGTTGTATCCGTGCCTTGCTTCTCTCTTCCGTGCGAAGTCCGCTTTCATGCGGTCCAACAGGATCTTAACACCAAATACGAACTCGCCGGCTCGATGCCAAACTCTGGGCTGAACGGAGCCGAGAGCTTCGGGCCCCGGGAGAGAAACTCCACTACTCCTGCGGCCCAGCGTCGATGCTGCCTATTGCCAATTTGGCAATCTCGCGTGGTTTCTGGGCGGCTCGAAGCACCACCACCAAATCGAAAAGTGCACATAATGCTCGCGATGCCCCCTTATCTCTGAGCTTTCGGACTTTCAGGTTCCCTTTTCGTTCCCTCACCGATCCCAGTCACTCTTTTGTATCGTATTCCGGATCAGATAAAAAAGAAATCCACAGAAAACATGCGCTTCTTCGCTGCTGCTCTCGCCCTCGCGGCCCCCTTGGCCGTCTCCGCCATCGAGTTCACCAGCCCGTCGATGAACTCCACCGTCACCAAGGGCACCAGCTACGAGTTGAGCTGGGACACTGTCGACACGGACCCCTCCGTCTTCAGCGTCTACCTCGTCAACTTCGTCAACTGGCCGCCTTCTTACACTCTTTTGGCTCAGAACATTGAGACCGCCTCTGGCGCTGCCTCCGTCGAGATCCCTTGCTCGGCCGCCAACTCTGCTGGCTACCAGTTGTGAGATTCCCTCTTCTTTCCGTCCATGTGCTTGTCACGCGCGTCTCGCTCTCCTCCGAGTTTGCTTCTTGGGCCCCTGGACGCGCTGCCAGTTCTCGGCAGAGGCAGCCGACGGGTCCTGTGTCCGTCATCTTAAATTAAAAGCGGAGCGTACCTGAGCGACTGACAAGGGCCTGCCCGCAATGATCTTCCTCACCCTCACTATCCAATATCAACCACTTGGCGGAAACAAGCTTGGCTAACATGGCATCCCTACGAATCACAGCAACGCCATCAACGGAACCAACGTCTACGTGATCTACGCGCAGACGCCCAAGTTCGCCATCAGCGGCGACGACTGCACCGACCCCACCCCGATTCCGGCCGAGCCCTCCACCTGCGCGCCGCCGGCCACCGTCACTGTCACGGTGAGCAAGACCCTCTCCAGAAACTCCACCGCGACGGCGACGGGCGGCGTATCGGCGGCCCAGCAAATCACTCCGACGCCCGCCGTCGTCACCCAAGTTACCACTGTTTTCCATGGCACTTGTCCTGACACCATTGGCTGGTCTTCAGGCTACAATCACCCCGTGACTCTGACAAAGCCCCCCATCGCCCCGAACGCTCCCGAGGTTACCAAGGTGCCCGGTAAGGGCACCTTCAACGCCGCCGATGACGACGACGACGACGAGAACGTGAAGACCTTCTACCAGACTACTTACCTGCCTCTGTCCATGGCCCCGACCGCCTGTAACTGCTAAGTGCGCAACATGATTCCTTGGAATCTCGACAACGATAACGACGTCTGGCCCTGTTGTACATGCGGACCATGGCGAGATAACGGAAACCGGAGCGGACGTTTGGGGAAGGAGGATGACTTATTTCTTATGTTGTGCCGTACGGCATACTTTCTTGGACGGGGTTGGTTTGATGTAACTTTGAGCGGAAGAGTTGAGAACAATCATGGTGTGGTGGAGTGTGGCCAATTCCGAGATCACTTCAATAACCCCTCGAAGCGCTTCCATTACAAAACATGTGTCCTCCATCATCGGCGTGCGCGCACTTACTATTCGTAATGTCTAACGGCCTCACGAAACGAAAACTAAGAGAAGGAGAAGATACCGAATCCATTGGGCGGTGACATTTAGCTCTCTACCAAACATACCCATGCTGAAGAGACTGTCTCGCGTAGTTGCAGAATGCAAGTGCAGTAAACACAAGGCTACCCCGACAACCCAAGAATAGCCCGCGCTGCCGCAGCTCCGTGACGCCAAGCCGTGCCGAGATAGTGGAGGCGGTAGCAACTCAACTCCAGACGAGCCACTTGCAGCGTCGTCCGAAGTCGCCCAAAATCATGTGTTTCACAACACCTCTTAAACAACATTTTCGCGTGGCTCTGCCGGTCCAACCTTTTGGGTTCGGAGGAAATTTGGGGAAAGATTCAGGGCAGCTTTCTCCAAAGTCTAGATTTAGCAGGGCCTGAGCACCGGGGAAGTCCCTGTCATTGGGAGCTTCATGCGGCTCGAGATCTCCAATGTCACGCTCTCCGGGCCGGATTCACGTCCACGTCAGCCAGGTAGTTGAGGAGGAAGACTGCACATGTTCCCGTCTTTTCTGACGAGACGACATCTGATTCTACATGCCGTTCCCCGAGTAATATGTGAGACTAACCCGCCGGTTCCCCCATCTTCCCGGGACCGTTCGTCACTTCATTTCGTCTCTTTGGTTCGGTCAACTTCCTCTTCTCGACTCTCATTCTTCTTGGCGATACAGAAGCTTGACGCTTCATCGCATAATTGGTTTTTATATTTCGTCGTTGTGCTTCAAGTTGCTTCATTTCTTCGCTGCTGCGCAGCAGCCCCGTTGTCGCCAGCTTTCCGAACTTACTCTCATTGTCGGAATCTGGTTCGTCGAGAGCATAATGCGTTTCTCTCCTCTCATCACCATCACTCTCTTAGCGCTTGGCGAGGGGGGGCTATGTGATGATCGCCAAGAAAGCCAGTTGAAGATGTTTGGTGTCAGTCACTACCATGCGTTGCCCAGACACTGCCCAGGCATGGTCATCCAACACGGTCTGAATACTCGGCTAATGCATCGTTCCTCCACAGGGCAGTGTCGCCGGCCGCGCCGCAGCTCTTGTAAGACCAGACATCCAAAAGCCTCGTCTTACGAAGAGGCAGATCAGCTTCTCGGGCGGCGGCATCAATATCGGTGGCGCGGGAGGCTTGCAGCTAGGCGGCGGAGGAAAGGGCAAAGGAAACGGCCAAGGCCAAGCTGGAGCTGCGGCCAACCAGACGGCCAACGGCGGTCTGTCCGTTGGCGGACTTCAACTTGGCGGCAACAAGCCCCCCGGGGGAACCGGCAACAGTGCCCTCGACGCTTTTCTGAACCAGGCAAATCAGGGCAAGAAGAACGGTACCGCCAATGCCGGGCAAGGTGCCGGGGCGGCAGCCGGAGGTGCTGGAGGAGCTGGGAAGAAGGGCAAGGGAGAGGGTGGACCGGGCGCCAACCCGGGCGAAGCTGCGAAAGCCGAGCAAGGTCTCGGATCGAACCCGGGCGAGGCCGCCAAAGCGAACGAGGCTGCTAAGGAGGCTCAAAGGAAGGGCAAAGGCAACGGTGCTGAAACTGGGGCCCCTCAACCGGCCGGTGAGGGACGGGTGGCTCAACCTGGTCAAGCCGGAGAAGCTGCGAAACCTGCTGGGGAAGGAAACGTCGAAGCAGGCCAGCCTAAAGCGGTTCAAGAGTCTGAGCAGTTCAAGGACAACGCCGGCATCACCCTCGGAGCTGATGGCCAGGTTCAGAATGGTAAAGACTGTTTCAATTTCTCCCCAGCGCCGAATGCTAACATAATGACTGCAGTTGGTGGAAACCTAGGAATCACCAAAGGCAGTGATGGCAGCACTTCTGTTGGCGGTAAATCTGGTAAGTCGTCGTTATTGTACAATGACCATGATATTCATGGCTAATTACCCCTAGGTATCAACATCAGCCCCGGCGGCGCTCAGAGACAAGGAAAGGGCAAGGGTAATGGGGGACAGCAGCAGGCCGCGCCCGCACCACCTGCGGAGGGTCAGCCCGCTGCCCAGCCCCCCCCAGCCGCGGAAGCCCAAGGTGCTCAACCGGCAGTTCCGGCTCCGGCTCCGGCTCCGGCATCCGCCCCCGAGGCTGCTCCACCGGCGGTTCCGGCCCCGGAGGCCTGAATAAGACACTCTTTCCTTAATCCTCGCTACTTCAGAAATGATATATCGAGGATTACCGTCTACTATCGCCTGCTGCCAGGTGCTGCCGTAGCTTTTCTCTATAACAAAGTGCGTGACCAGTAGACAGTTTGTCTGTTTTCAGTATGTCTTGAAACAAGAATTCACTCACTATGGTGATAATGTAGCTGCTCTTTCAGTTTATAATAGCCTAATCCTTCGGTGATAGTACCGAGGTTGTTGTCGGTGTCAATGGTCATGATCTCGAAGCAACCAGGCCCGCGGGCTGCGCAGTCTGTTCATTACTCTCGGTAGCAAATTGACGACGACTTAGGCACTCAGACTAGACTAAACAGGTCCTCCATGCGAGAAGCAGGATGGAAATGATACAAGTTCTCCTAGAGTGCATGGCTCGGAGGCAACCGTCCGTGGGATTTCTCCAGCAAAGCCCTGGCCGCTTCTTATCATGAAGATTCCTCTGACGTTGTACCGCAACAACAGTTTCCGCCGTGGATTGTTGACAGTGATTCACGCCTTGTTCAACTCGCGACAAGAGTTGGACTTGAACAACACCAAAGTCAGATCTGGTTTATCAGTGTTGGCCCCTGGTATCATCCGGAGAGCTGGAAGGTCGTTTTGACATGGATACCGTTGGGATCAACGTCTCGGCCAAGCTCCTCGTCCGAACGCTCGGCCGAGACAGCAGCATCGTTCTGGGTTTTCATAATCCGCTCTTCGCTGTCATTGTCAATCTCTGTCCAGCCCATGCCCCTGCGGCCGTCTTTGGTAAGACGGTCGAGGCGGTGGGTGCTTTCCTTTGCGCCAATGGTGACAATGTGGTTTGCTGACTCTTGGCCGCCCGTTTTGGAGCGGTTCTTGGACGTGCGAGACCGCACTGCTGAGGCGTTTTTGGCGATCCAGGGGCCCAAGACAGGAGCATTCACAGCCAGAATACCGACGAACTGCCAGTGTAGGAAGTAGAAAAGGGTCAGCTGAGGATGAATGCGAACACACAAAGTTTACTAGGGTGCGGGAAAGGGGGGCTGGGAAAATTGCGTGACGGGTACACTTACTGTCTCTCTGATTGACCAGATGGTTCCTAGGTTGATGGACTCTGCATCCTGCAGGCAGAGAATGCACCTCAGGAGAGTAGCAATGATGATGAACACACCCGTGCAAAGCCAGAGAGAGCAGATGATCTTGCTGGACCCGAGTCCGTCAACACTATATCTCAGCACAACGTGAGATATGACTTCTTACCGAGCCAACGGCATCTGGACAGACCACAGCAGAGGAAGTGGAATATATAAGATCATCATATCCGTTCTTTGCTAATAAGTTAGACGCCGAATCATGTGGATGAGTTGCAAAACATACGCAACGTTGGTAATCGCAAGCGCAATGTAGTTCGGGATGTTCAGAGCACACGCATCTAGAAGGCGTCAGAGACTCAAATTCTGGTTTGTAACATAGATGAAGAGTCAGAACGCACCGCCTGGGTAAGGATAAACCTGCCAATTCGCATGAAAAGGCATGCATCGCGTTAAGATGACGATGATGGTGACAATGTACAATACGACGCAGGTGCATGCCGTGATCAACACCATCTTCTTCTGCTGCAAATTGAGACTCCATCGGACGAAGATCCATCGTCAGCAAAGAAAACTTGTCAACAGTCAACATGAATCCTACGTGAGTCTCCGGTATAGGAAGAGCATGCATGCCTTCAGGCACCAGATCAGGGTAACATAGAGAACCCAGCCAGCCAGCAGACATTTCGACCCGATGACAATTCTTTCGATCTGTTTATCGGAGAGCTTCAGGGCGATCTCATCGTTCATGCCGGTAATACTGCCATATTGTCCTGAAAAGCGAGAGTTGAGTCAGATAAAGTCCAGATCCAATATCGGCACGCAAAGACGCAGAGAGGATCTCACCGATCAACTCTAACATCACCAACTCTCCCTAAACCCAATAGTTAGTTGGAAACTCTCCCCAAATGTTGCATGTGCGGCTAGAGACCCTCCGCGTACCGTCCAGAAGAATACCGCAATCAGTGCGAAATAGTCATCTCCTTCCCATTTGGTCCCAACAACAGTTGAGCGGTAAACAATTCGAATGAGAAGCACGAGCAAGCCGATTGCATACTCGGACCAAGCTTCGACCTGGAACGGTGTCGCCATTGTGGAAATTGAATGGTGGTGGTGGGGTGAAGATAGGGTATGCAGATGCAGTGGTTTCTCGTCCGCAAGTTTGCCCCCTCCTCGCTCTTATGTGGCCTCCCATTTTTCCGCAGCAAAGCCTGCCGGGGCTCAAGCACGAGTTATACAAACTCTCCTCGCCATCAACGCAGTCATGACCCTGGCGGCCTTGTCCGCAGAGCCTGCCGAAATCAGAAATGTTGTTCAACAGGGGAGCAGATAGACTGTGCATGGGGAAGAATACCAATTTCCAGCCGTGCCTGAGTCCTAAAAGGGGCTTCTCGAGGTGTTAGTGTCTTCGTTGCAACATAGATCAGCAAGCCTATACCGAATTCGAGGCTACTTAGCCCAGGAAGGCCGTCCTTCTGCCCACTGGGTTGGGGGGTGTCGTGTCTGTAGTGGAATATTAGCCGGAGGAGCACCGGTCTCGCATCCCTGCGTCTGCCTTTCCGGGATGCCGCCCAAGATGTCGCCGATCTATGCGTATGCCACGCGTAGCAGCCCGGTAGGCCGAGAGTGGCTTGCACCAACCTTGATGCCAAACGAATCCACATCTTATCATGAAATCATGTCTGCCGATATCTTGAAAGTCTTGTTCTCAGAGGTAAGCCAGACGCTAAAGTTCAAACTGGAAGACCGCATTCAATCAGCTATATGGAAGCCGTTTGAAAAGAAGGAGCTGATGTTAGAAGCTACTCCCCAGCGAGAAGTCAGGCCCAGATTGTCCAGCATCCTTGGGCAAGGGGCTGTCCAACAGTGAAAATCATGAGCCCTTGCGGTTAGTTCAATGTTTGCCATTAGGTCAATGTTTGCTTCTTACGAGGGGCCCCTGGACACGCAGACGGAAAACAGTGCGTGGGCCATTTCCCTCTTTCGCCCATGATTGCTTGCCAAGTGACAACGAGGGGTCTTGTACTCGATTTATCAGTCTGGTTCTTGTATCTCTATGTAGCTTAAAAGCATGGACTCCCGAGCCCCTTTTCGCTACGTCACGACTCGTTGTTTCCCCGCCGCCTATTCATATAATATATTACGATATGCTCGTCTCTGCCATACCGGAGCACCTTCAGTGCCCTCGTCGCCTGCCCGCCAAGACACCTCCCAACTTTCAGCCGCCTTTCCCAGCGTACAGTGCTGGCTTCCCCAAGGAGACAAAAGACCTTGTCTTTGCAGTTATTGGTGCCCAGTATGAATCCCAGAATAAGGCTGACGGGGATGCCGTCGAACGGTTGACGCAGTTCACCACATGCAAGGCTGTCGAGACCGAGGCTCGCCCTCGATTCGCAGAGTGGGCAGCCGTCACCGACAACCAAGGGTTTTACAATATCGCCCACCTGGCATACTGGCCTAGCCAAACATCCTACGAACAATGGTCTATTGAGTCTGGCTTCAAGAGGTGGTGGGATCAGATTGAACCCCCCGCCGAGAGCCATGGGTGGTTCCTCGAGATTTTCTTTCCGACTGCAGACCGATTCGAGACGGTTTTCTCCAACAATGAGATACCCGAGGGCGCAGCTCATATGAGAGAGAACGTGATTGGTCCCATCCAAGAGCATGTATACTGGGGCAGCATGCGCGATAGGATGCCTGCGGCTCAGAATGATGAGCTCCTAGGCGAAAAGGCCAAGCGAGCGACTACGAACGGGCATACCAACGGCAACGGAGTGCCAAAGCCTCAAAGAGTTCGAGTCGCTGGCAAGCAGAACCTCGCCGTCATTCGATCCGGTCAGGATTGGTCTGCCACGCTGCCCGAAGAGCGCGAGCTCTACCTTTCGACAATGCACCCGGTTCTCATCAAGGGCATGGATTTCCTTCGTGATCAAGGTGCTGAGGTTGGCTGCCATAGCTGCCGGTTCATGGATCTCGTCGACCCTATGACGGGTAAAGCCGACAAGGACCGTACGTTTGGACTGGCATTCTTCGACGACCTCGCGTCACTAGAGGGATGGGCCAAAGAGCACTCCACGCATCTGGAGATCTTCGGAGGCTTTTTGCAATATGCTAAGAAGCTCGATAACAACGTCTCACTGCGTCTATTTCACGAGGTCTTGGTTTTGAAGCCAAAACAGCAGCAGTTTGAGTATGTTGGTTGTCACCCGGCAACAGGTCTTCTGGCTGTCTTGTAGTCTGTACTCGAGCTCTAAACGAATTGTCACCATGTGCCACAACATCTTGCAGAGCTATGCCACGGTCTTTGAGCGGAATGCGGGCAATCTAATGAACCTTGTGTGTATAATCCCAATGACCTAGGAAGCCCCTTGAGACCTAGATGGCTTCAAAATCACACGTGGTCGCTGGGCCACGTCCCGAGGAACATGCTTGAGCATGATTCGGCCAAGCCAACGTTAGCTCAGATCCGCAGGCGTGCGGACATCCGCACCCGATGCTAGTTTGTCGCCTGGGATTGATCATGGATGGTACCTTCGCACACAATGTGTACTATCCTGACATTGTTCTGTGTAAGAGGAACCGTTTTGTGTCTGTAAAGGATGATACTCCACTATCGCGTGACTTCAATAATTGTTTTGATTCGTCGTATTAAAACCACCATGGTAATCCAAGAGTTGCATGACGTCCACAGCAATACAATACGAGACTACCAGGCTGAATATTCAGGAGGCGTTAGCTCAAATGAATCAGTGATGCTGACGTCCAAGGTAAAATACCTGCTAGCTGCCTTCTCAAGACCATCCAGCCAAGTATATCCCGTTAGAACCTGTGGATATCTCCTTCATAAACCCCAATTTTCAAACAGCTCGGATGCTCTCTATTGACGCAGTAGTCTATCATCTTCTTAGATTGGTAGCCTTGTTCTCAATTTCCACTCTCCAGGAGATTTGCAACCGACCCCTTCGAACTGCCCTTTGTCGGACGATCAGGTCATTAACCAAGCATCGTTGGAGTAAGCTGCACTTATGTCTGTATTTCCTGATTCAAGGAAATAAAAGGGCAATGACATCGCTGTTTATGGCACTTGAAAACACTAAATACTCCACCATATGCCCATGTGCACTCGTAGATTTGTTTGATTCAACAGTGTTGAAATCTTCGAATATCAGATATGCAACAATGTGAATACGGACAAACAAAGCCTTGTGCGCGCCGCTCACATTAAATACGTCTCAACCATTAGTCTAGACGAATTGATGTAGGATAGGGTGCACAGCACGTAATCCCGCTTATGATGTGCCTACGGTGGATCATGCTCGCCAATATCCAACATGTCTCCGGAAAGCCTTAAAGAGGGAACGAATTCGGACAGCCTAAACTTTGTCGGAAAGGGTTTCTAGCCCTCCATAGTCGATTCTTGTTGATTTAATTGCGATTTGTGGACAGCTACACTGGAATGACCAAGAGAGCTCGAAAAGATCACTACTCAGGATTACTGAGTAAACAATTCGTATACGTGTCGAAAAGGTCTACTAGATACTCAACGTTCAGTGAAACAGTCGAAATATCAGCACATCTGAACCACCCAGTGGTCAATTTCAAAATACTCAAGTTCTGTGCTCAAACTTTCTTTATTGATGCAATACCAAGGCAAATTACAACGCCTCAACCGTAACGCCCAAAGCCTTGGCTGCTTCCTGGACGCGCTCTTCCTTCCACTCAACGCTCTCTTCCGGCAATACAAAGCTCGCAAATGCCTCGCCCGCGTTCTGGATGAGGTTCTCAATGCCAGGGCCGTTTGTAAAAGTAATAGCCTTCACGAATCGGGAGCCAAACTCCAGAGTGAAGGCCTGTCCTGCGGCAACCAGGAGCGTCTGGCCTTCCCGGACCTCCGTCCACGTGCCGGATTCCTTGAGCTTCACCTTCAGGACGCCCTCCTGAACGCAGAAGCAGTGGTCCACCGTGGGGAACGTAATCCATTTCGCGAGCGGGGATTTCCCATAGACCTTAGACGACTCCAGGCTCGTGATGGAAAACTTGCCGCTGCACTGCGAAGCATTGATAAACGGCCGGGAGATGACGCCCCCGAGGATGTATCTAGGCCCAGTGTTGGCGCGGAGGAAGTATGGCTCGAGAGGTCCTGGCAGGACGTTCTCAGAGTCTTGCCAGTCTGCGACCTCGGGAGGGTTGTAGTTGCGCTCGAAATTCACGTCAAACCTGTCCTTCGCCGCCATGACCTTGGGAATCAAAAGGCTCTTAAGATCCCGGTTGTCATTTTCAGGAACGATTACGCCCTCGTATGTCTCTCCGACGTAGCGGAAAAAGTCCACCCAGTCTCCAGGGGCGACCAATCCTAGGGTCTCGGTATGAGGACCCAAAAGCTCGGGATTGTGAACGATTTTCTAACAGGAGTCAGTCACTGATCCACCACCAACATCACGTTTGATTGAGGAACTCACAGGAGGAACGTAGGCAAAGTCGCCAGGACCCATGATTCTGCACTTATCGCCGTTCCATAGCTTCAGGTAGCCCTTGGTCACAAGGAATACATCATGGGCTTCTGCGTGCCAGTGAAAACCGGGTGCATCGGACAGAACAGCGCCGCTGGAAAATACAGCAATGCCGCCGTTTGTCTGTTTTGAAGAGGCGAGAATTCTCAAAGCACCTTTGCTGCCGGGGATGGTGACGCGCTCACCCTCGAGCTGGTCGATGATGTATGTTGTCCTGGCGTCAGGGGGAGTTGAGTGGACCGGAATGCTCATGATGGGCAACTCAGTCCAATAACCAGGGTATGAATGCTTGTCTGGCGAAGGAAGGATGAGTGGGGTGTGCGACGGGTTGTAGGCTGATTTGCACGTGTGGCTGAGTTGGGGATGAGGGATTGGAGGGGTTGACTCTTCGTCACGATGAGTTCGACACGAGTGCTTCTCCAGCCTTTTTTAGAGCTCTGTTTCCCCGCATCCCCCACGGCACTGGAGCCGAACGACTTAGCACTGCCCACCGGGACGGCTGGCCTCTGACATCGGGATGCGAGGACGGTTCCTGTTAAAGTCGGAACATCCGGTGGCCGTCGGAAATCCCGCGGTGCTTCCGGCGTTCCGAGCTGGCTTGCCACAACTCCACACCCCCCGGAACACCGGCTCGGGAGGAATTCTCGCGAGATCCACCAGCCAACTCTTGTTCAGCTATCTAGGTAGGTTGCTCCCGCCACAAGATTACCCCGGAAGTTCTTATTGAATTGCATCCGGCGCCCCTCTTTGCAGAAAGTTCCCCCGATCGAGGCCAAGAAACAACCAACATGACGCGAGAGTCCCCTTTTCGAGCAGTGTACAAGACCATAGGTCAGCAGGAGATCGATGTGGATGTCTACCTGCCCCGGCCGGCGGAGTCCAAGACACCTCACCCGGTGGGTACGATTGATCCATAGCGACCCTTAGAGGAGTAACTTCGGACTAATGTGGGCCTGAGCAATAGTTATCAATATCCATGGAGGTGCTTTCATGCTCGGCTCATCGAAGATGGTCAATAGAGACCAAGTAGATGATTGTCTTGGTAGAGGATGGATCGTTTTGGCCCCGAACCATCGGCTTTGCCCTCAAGTGACTCTCCTCGATGGCCCGATGAGAGACTGTCGTGACCTTCTCGGCTGGGTGTATGACGGCGGTCTTCAGAAGGCTATCGACGCCCAAGCAAAAGAGCACTTTGCCATCGACACTGACCATGTGTTCGCATTTGGAACTTCGTCCGGCGGCACCTTGTCATTGGCTCTTGTAAGTTCATCTTGAACGACAGTCGATTCAACTGTTGGACTGCGTACTGACAGGAATGAACCCAGGGGTTTGGGGTTCCTCGCCCTGTTGCAGGAATTTACGACATGTACGGCCCCAGCAACTTCACAGCCCCCTTTTGGACACAGAAGTTACCACATGTCGCTGCGCGACTCCCACCCGGTTTGTCTGAAGACTTTTTGAACAAAGTATTCGACGAAGACCCAGTGCCACTTCTGGGAGGTGTATCACTTGAAGGTCAGGCTCCGGGTCCTCCGAACTTTGATGATCCGAGACAGGCGTTCGCCATGACGCAAATTGCCAACGGTAACGTCATGAACACGATCGTCCCATCCCAAAATTGGGACGAGGTTGATCCCATTAGAAACATCGACTCTTCCTTTCCGCCGACTTTCATCGTGCACGGACAAGCGGACACCATGGTGTCCATAGACTTGAGCAGAGACTTGTTCAAGGTGTTGAAAGAAAAGGGGGTCAAGTCTGAGCTGAGGGAAATTCCGGGAGAAGAACATACCTTTGCTGCAAAGATGAAGGTTGGTTCTCAGACGTGGAATCTCCAACGCGAAGGCTTCGACTTCTTCGAGAGTTTGATCAAGTGAGCAATGCGCATTCATTTCTTAGCTAGCCTTAATGAAAGACGTGTGAGCTGCATCATGCATTCAAAACAATGGCAATCTTAATGGGTGTCCGGAAGCTGTAGAAGCTACAGTTGTCAACAGAGAATCTGAGATACCACGCAACATCACTAACAGACGTGTTCGTCTAGTGTCATAATGGGCCGCTGCCATGTCAAAAGCTATCGAAACTCAATTGATGTGGTATAGCAGCGACAGAAAACAAGACTTCAAGTCCCGATCATCCGCACTCGGTGTAATTGACAGCGGGTGGCTAATGAGCCCCAACATGGAACACGAAAACCCCGGGCTTGTGGAAATGTGCAATGACCTGGACAGTTACGTGTCAATACGTGACAGAATCAAGCCTTGCCCCAATTGATGTGCCGAAGCGGAGTGCAGTTAGTAGCATCCGGGGCCCCGCCACCCTAAGCTACCTAGGTGTTGGAGAACAGTCTGGGGTACAGTCGGGACATCCGAGGGCAACGCCGGATCGATCCCGGTCAGGGTTGCAGACCTTGCTTGTCGAGTCGGTGAACTCTGATATAACTCCGTGACAATCAGCTCACAAACACCCCGACATCGACTCATATCTGCATCTGTCAAAATCTCATCGGCAACTCCAGTCGCCGACGCTCCGTCTGAACATAGATCAGATCTCAACACCCTTGACACTCCTGGACCCTTTGTGCATTGCGCAGGAACGTAAGCACAACTCAACGACAAACACGGGTCGGCGTTACCAACTCCGCCGACATCAACTCACGGCCGGGCCGCCGACTAGGCGAACGACTCCAACGATGGAGTCTCCTCGTGATGAGGTTCACAAAGACGTGATGGCTGATAAGGTGAATGTTATACACAATGAGGAGGTTTTGCGGGAGGCAGACCGCCAGATGACTCCGTTGCAATGTTTGCGTCAGAATCCGAAGATTGCTCTTTGGACTCTGTACGCCAACAGTAAGTGGTTCATCCGATCACAACTACCCTCAACTCTAACGACGTGAACTCAGTTGGATCAACTCTGGTTGGTTTCGAGAACCTTGCGCTGTCAGTATGCCTGGCCATGCCGGCTTTCCAGTAAGTCTCTGAAAATTCGCGCGAGAAAAATGATATCCGAATCTAACCGCTTGGTGTCTTCAGGATGACATTCGCATCTGAAATCAATGGACAACTCATCATCCCCGCCTACTGGCAATCGGCGTGGAATGCCATGTACAACACCATGATGTTCTTTGGATCATTTACGGCAGGATACGTTCAGGATTGGTTTGGTCGACGTGCTGTTATCGCCATGGGTATTGTTGTTGCCTCGTGCGGTATTGCTATCAGCTTCGTTGCAGAGACGCCTCCTCAATTCTTGGGCGGAAAGATTGTGACTGGTTTTTCCATCGGCCTCTTCACGACGACAACTCAGACCTACGTCTCTGAGATCGCGCCGCTGCCGATCAGAGGCATTGCACTCTCCGTGAACACAATCATGTTGGTCAGTTGTGGTTTTCAAGTCTGATTCGAGATGAGTTGCTAACACCGAAGTAGAACTTGGGATTCCTCATCGCCATTGCCTCAAGCTTCTCTCGAACAGCGATCATGGACAAGTCGGCTTTCCGAGTCGTGTTCGCCTCAGCCTGGGCGTTCCCCGCGATCCTTGCCATCGGTCTTCCTTTTCTACCCGAGTCGCCAACTTGGCTGGTAATCAAGAACAGGCACGATAAGGCCCGCAAGGCGCTGGAGCGACTTTCAGGTCCTACCGAAGACATCGACGCTCGCTTGAGCCAGATCATCGAGAACGTCGAAGCCGAGCGCCAGCTCGCCGCTGAGGGTGCTTCCTTTATCGAATGCTTCAAGGGCACCAACTGGCGCCGCACGCGGATTATCCTCATCTGCTTCTACATCCCGCAAGTCACCGGCGCTGTTCTCTCGTCGAACGCCCCCTACTTCCTCAACCAGACTGGTCTCGAGAGCCACACAGTCCTCATGCTGGTCCAAGTTGGTATTGCTGTTGGACTCGTCTCCGCCATCCTCAACGCTTTCTTGATGATGAGGTTTCGCCACCGCCCGCTCATGTTCTTCGGAATTATTGTGTGCATCTGCCTGTATCTCTCGATGGGTGTGGCCGCGGTGTTCCCGAAGACAAACGCGTCTCTCTTGACGATTGGCGTTGCGTTGATTTTCACGTCCATCTCCTACGGGCCCGCGGTTGGTGCGTCCATGGCTGTTGCCGGTGAGGTTTCCGCCTCAAAACTCCGCGCCAAGTCTCTGGGTATCGGTGTGGCGTTCTCCTCCATTGTCAGCACCATTTGGACCATCATCCTGCCGTACCTCTTCAACACCGATCAGCTGAACATGGGTGGTCACATTGGATGGATCTTTCTTGTCATGGGCATTATCGTGTTGATTATCATCTACTTTGACGTTCCAGGCACCAAGGGCCGGACATACGAGGAGCTGGACCACATGTTCGAGATGCGCATATCGGCGCGGAAGTTCGAAAAGCACAAGCTCAACGAGGGGCCGGTGGATATAAAGTGAAGCGGGAAAAGGGGGCTCCTGTTTTGAGTTGTTTATTTGTTTTAGCAACGAAACTGCACTTTGTAAAGCTAGAAACTCTTTTTGCGGGTCTCGCTGCAGTTGCTATATCTTTCTCCGTTGTGATTGACTATGCATGTTGCTTCTGATCCGCCGGTTTGTGACAGTTAAGACCTTGCATTCGGTCCTATTCACGCGCTGCAACGTGGGCGGAGAACCCGACGTAAACAAACCGGAATTCCCGGAGACAATTGGAGTCTCCATGACTCTCAACTGCAGTGTTAGTCAGCAGAAAGCAAGATTTACGGGGTGAGCGATGTGCTAAGGGTCACATTGTCGTTGGCATTGAATTTGAGAAATGAAGATTCTTTCTGCATGGATATTGCTTGATCTGGGGGGGAAAAGGGATGAAGGCGAGCAATCTTTGCCTATATTGGGCTGTGTTATGGTTCCTCCCAGAAGAACGACACCGATGAATAGCCCCTTTTCTCGTTACGACTCAGCTCACCAATATCTGCGTGTGACTGAAAGGTCTTCGTGATGGAATCAGCTGGACAACAGAATAAGACGGCTCGATCACATCTCCATGGCATCCTCTTCATAGCCCGAAAGGCCCGGCCAGGGGCTGACCCAGCTTACCAATAAAGACACACGCAATTACCCCACAGCTCAATCATCCCCGCATCATGTTGCCATTCTGTGCCGCGGTGCGGGGAAGTGGAGGGTCCGATCTGTTCGTTCCTGCGGCATCGCTGCGTTTCGGATGCGCGGCCATTGACGACGGCTTTCACCTCCGCATACAATCAGACCTCCCTCGTCTCCCTCGCGAACCGAAGTAACGCAGAGCAAGCACAAGCGAGCGGGTGTTCCGATTCTGAAGTCATCGAACATACGATTTCCATTCCACCAGCCGCAAATTTGGCTTTTCTGGCCCCCTTTGTCCCTAGCCGCGCGGCTCCACGCTTAGAAGAATGGATTCTGCAGAGGCTCTGGCTCAACGCACGACACAAAACTCTGGTATCAAGGTCCGTCGACCCCGGGCTGCCAGAGCTTGCGATCTGTGCAGAGCCAAAAAGAACAAATGCGATGAGCTCTACCCATGCACCTATTGCAAGAGTAAGTTTCTTACGCGATTAAATCCCTCGAGTTCTCAACGTGGCGACTAACGGTGAGAATTCAGATCGCGGCGCAACATGTGTTTACAAAGGCCAAGACATGTCCAGGAGGCACTACACTCCAGAGTAAGTCCTCTTGACGTTTTGACTTTTTGAGAGGTCTGACCAAGATTCATTGACATGAGACTTTTTCTTCTTCTTCTTTTTGTAGATATGTAAGACAACTTGAGGAACAGGTCAAGAGCCTTTCGGCTCTAGCAGAATCGCAGAAAGCACCATCAACAGACGACAACACATCGGTTTCCGCAACTATACCCGAGATCGGCGATGGGTTCTCACCAGCAGATTGTAAACTTCAGCGCAGGCCTTCGAGAAGTACGACCGTCGGCTCGCCATCTAACGCCCGCTCAAGGAATGCTGCCGGACAGGAGGTTTCCGGCGTTAATCGGCACACTCGGAATGTGGAATTTTACGGCAGCTCATCTTCCGTTGCGTTGTTATCACACGTACAACGGACTGGCGAAGAGCCCGTTATCTCTCATGACACCGGTTCTGATGCTGGCACGTTGCTGTCAAATTTGCATAACCCGGCGTTTTCGTCTCCCGCGGCCGACCAGCCGCAAGGTCCAGCGCACTTTGGTGAAGAAAGATTATCCGTACGCCCAGTAACGCATTATCCACAATGCCGCTGCTTCCTGCAGAGCTTCTTTTCCAGCATACACTATGTCCATCCTATTCTGGACAAGAAGATATTTTTCGACCGCTGCGAAATCTTGTGGTCGAACCCAGAAGTTGCTCGGACCCCATCAAGCTTCATTGCGTTGTACTACAGCATCCTCTCTCTAGGTGCGCTGATTGGCGTGAGAGAAGACGAGCCCATTGATGGAATCGAGAATCTGCAGTGGAGTCGGAGATTCTTCGACGAGGCAAAAAGGCGTTGTGATCAGCTAGGAATGGTCACCGACCTGGAAATGGTTCAGTGCTATTTCTTCTTGGTAGGTTCTCAACTTCTAGCATCCTGTGCGGAAAGTTTTCAATGGATATTCACAACTCGACAGGCAAAGGTTTGTCAAAATGAGTTGAACGCTCATTGTAAGTGTCAGCTTGTACAACTTCGAAATTCCGAGTTAACGGGTTCCGGCCAGGGTCATACATGTACGTGGGACTTGCTGTGAGAACAGCACTCGCGATGGGTATCAACCGAGAACCCGGCCAAGACTGCAAGAAGGACCCGACAGAGCTCAGAGCAGAAACAAGGACGTGGTGGTAAGACCATTTGTCAACTTTGATCGAGGCTTTGACTGACACTATTCTTAGGGGTCTTTACTCTTTAGAAACGTGGGCAATTTGACATATTGATTCGTGTTTGGCTTGTAAATCGCTGACTTTGAAACTAGGGAAATGTCATTTTCGATGGGTCGGCCCGACACACTAGGCGCCGACTTGTATCACAATCGACAATTTCCCGTCATAGGCGAGACGGACAACGAATACTCGTCCAGCTCAGATCTCACAGAGCCCCCTTCATGCGCCATCATCAAATCGATGGTTGACTACTCAAAAGTCATCCGGAGTATCTGTTTGGGCATTTACTTGCCCGAGACAACGGTGCCAAGGACTGTGACTTTGGCGCATCAAATTGACCAAGACCTACAAAAATGGGCCGAGGGCTTGCCAGAACCTATTCGGCCGACAGGTTCAGTCCAGCCTCGTTCACTCAAGAGTGCGAAAGAAGCGCAGTGGATGAAGAGGCAAAGACTTGTTCTTACTATGCGTGCGTTTCAACAGAACCCAAGGGTGGTAGCTCGCAGACTTCTGACTATGCTACTAGGCTATCTCAACTTGAAGATTCTTCTCTTTGGCTCCATTCTCCTGACATCAACATCGACAGAGCGTACCTCGATACCAGGTTCGCATGAAGGCATTCAAACATGCCTCGAATCAGCCAAACAAACAATCGAAATCATTTATCAAACTTACCAGCATCACGATTTCTTCCGCACATGGTATGTGATTTCTGGAACGACGCATTCTCTTGAAAGAGCATTGACTAAATGTTCAAGGTTCTATAACACAACGTACACCGTGTTTGCGGCATCTATGATTCTTGTTTACGTCACACAAGAAGCCACAGAAGCAGAACTGCAACCGCTTCTAAAACTCGTGGGCATGGCAATTGAGATCCTTGAAACTATGGACGAGTGTGTGGTGGCTTTAAGATCAGCGAAACTCCTCCACAAAGCCATTGAAAAGGCCGAGAAGAGGTTTTCTGCCTCAACACCCTCGGCAGCCATGATACCAGCGATGCCGCCAGCCGACGCGATGTTGCAGCTGAATCACTACTGGGGACCGCTGAATATTTTGGACAACGAGATGGATTTTGGGTTTGCAATGCAATTCGCCGATTTCGAGGGAACGAATTCGTTATTCATGGCTCTTGATGATCAACGAACCATGTAGTCAGTATCCAAGAAACTTGGGTAACATCGTAGTAGAAGCGAACGAGTTACGCATGATCGAATAGAGTGCAGAAAACAAATCTCCCAGTTGTCAGCACCGCCTCAATTGTGATAGTCAAAACAGCACAACCACCGCGAAGCGCCGATAACAAACCTCCTTTTGCCGGCGATGCGGACGCTTCTTTGTCCTTAAATAGTAAACAGGCCGTTCGGAGATTCCTACAACGCTAAACATCCGAATGTCCTCCAGAGAAGCGTGAAATCGGCGGAAAAGCCGATCAAAGCGGGGGACGGGATGTGGGGGGGGAGTCCCATGACTCTCTCTCATGCGGGGGAGTTCCGGGGTCGGAAGTCGGAGAGATCGGTAGCCTTTCGGCCGACAAGTGCATCATTACATGGGGAAACGTCTGATTTCACGATGATTTCCTTAAATTGAAAGCAAATGAGCCGATTGAGAACTAGGGCAGCTAAAAGAAGCAGATGCCGTCGACTCTGGCACGGCTTCGACTCCGGTAGATAAGATCTCATACAACCTCTTTAGACGAACTATTCCCTCGAACGAACAACTCAATTGGCCTGAATACCTTGAAAACATAGGCACGGAATCATCATGGGATCTCAGACTGACGAGAGAGACTTCACGTCTCTTCTTTCCGAGTTGACACTCGAGGAGAAGGTTACTCTGCTCTCAGGCCGCGACTTTTCTACAGCTGCAGGCGTCGCGCGCCTCAATATTCCTCCTATTAGGGTAAGCACATTTCACTGGACGCATCGAGACGCCAATAGATGAAGGCTGCTAATCATTTCACTTCCAGGTCGCAGATTCAATTGCTGGTGTTCGCCCCTCGGGTATCACAGCCGATCTTACGACCGCCTGCTTCCCGAACACGGCCTGTCTAGCATCAACTTGGGACGCTGAGCTCCTGGGTCGCTTGGGAGAGGAGCTCGCCAACCAGGCCCGCCTGAAGAGTGCGCAGGTTGTCCTCGGCCCAACCATCAACATTCACCGCGACCCGCGCGCCGGACGCAACTTCGAGTGCATGAGCGAGGACCCGTTACTATCTGGTCAATTAGCGGGTGCGATTGTCAATGGCATCCAGAAGACCGGCATGGGCGCGTGCCCGAAACACTTTGTGTGCAACGACTCGGAAACTCTGCGACACTTCTACGATGTTAAACAGTCGCCTAATAGCAGAGGATTGAGAGAGGTCTACCTCGCGGCTTGGCAGCACATGTTGAGAAGTTCGAATCCCGCTGGCGTTATGACTGCGTATGTCCCTCATTCCCACACGCCTTATTTGTCTTCCAGGGCTCTGACGAGAAGATTGCAACAGTTACAACAAAGTCGACGGCACTTTTTGCAGCGAACACGATCCGCTTATCGAGCAAGTTCTGCGAAAAGAATGGGGATTTGATGGAATTGTCATGAGCGATTGGTTCGCCGTCCACGACACAGTCGCCCCCGTCAAGGCTGGCCTTGATCTCGAGATGCCGTTCCCTGTGTTCAGAGGCGGCAGACTAGTCGAGGCCGTCAAGTCAGGCAAGGTGTCCGAGGCCGAGATCGATACCAGGGCACTCAAGATGCTCGAGCTACGAAACCGAACAAGGAAGTGGCATGGCGAGAACCCAGAAAGATCCGAGATCACCGAGGAGACGAACGCTATCTCGAGGGAGCTGGCGGCAAGCGGTATCGTTCTTCTTAAAAACGACAACGGGGCGCTTCCCCTGGACCCGTCGAAGACAGCCAAGGTCGCCCTGATTGGAGAATACGCTGGGTCGCCTGTCGTTACGGGAGGCGGAAGTGCTTCCTGCACGCCTCAGTACAGACACTCTCCTCTTCAGGTTCTGAAGAAATCTTTCCCCGGCGACGATGCTGTCAGATACGCAGCCGGTGTTCGAACTCGACGTGTCATTCCCGTAGCGCCTACGTCGAAGCTGACTGCCCAAGACGGGCGCAATGGCGTCGATGTCAAATACTTCAACGATGACGCAGCGGAGCCCATCTTGACAGAATTCCAGGACAAGGCCGAAGTGTGGATGCTGGGAGAGTTCAAGGCCGGACTCAAGGTTCCCGGTTCTCATTTCGAGATCAGTACCAAGCTGACCCCCGAGAGCACTGGAGAGCACACGCTCGCCGTGCGAACTACTGGCGAGTTCTCTCTTACCGTTGACGGAACGGAGGTCCTGTCGGGACCGCAAAGAGAGATTGCCACCGAGCAGTTTATTTTCAACCACATCAAGCTGGAGACCCGCGTCCAGATCCCCCTGAACGCTGGTCGGGCTTACGACGTCAAGCTGAGTATGAAGTCGTGGGATCACCTGGTGAAGGGCGAGCCTACTCCATATGCTGCGTCGCTCTGCTTCGAGGAGTACCGCTCCGACGAGGCCGGAATCGCAGAGGCTGTCGACCTCGCCCGGACCTCGGATGTCAGCGTCATCTACGCCGGGCGCAACGAGCAATACGAATCCGAGGGCTATGACCTCGAAGACATCCGAATGCCGGAAAACCAAGCAGCTCTGATCAAGGCCGTGGCTGCCGCATCCGAGAAGACGGTACTCGTCCTCCACTGCGGCAACCCCATCGACGTCAGTGCCGTGGTAGACGACGTGGATGCCATCTTAAATGCCCACTTCCCCGGCCAAGAGGGAGCTCAAGCCACCGCGGACATTTTGAGGGGGAAGACGAACCCCAGCGGACGCCTGGCAACGACTTGGTTCAAGACGTTGGAAGACGCGCCTAGCTTCGGCGACTTTCCGGCTACCAAGGGGAAGGACGGTAGCGTCTCGTTCCAGTACGCCGAGGGTCCCGCAGTCGGGTACCGTCACGCCGAGGCGGAAAAGCGCTCGAGGTGGGCTTTCGGTTATGGATTGTCGTACACAACGTTTGCCTACTCGGACTTGTCAGTTGCTGTTGACGAGTCGTCGGCTGTCCCCAAGTTGAGATGCTCAATCAAGGTCGCTAACACGGGATCTCGCGCCGGAAAGGAGGTCGTGCAGCTCTTCGTCACCCCGCCAAAGGAGAGTTCGGTTTGGCGACCTGAGCGTGAGTTGAAGGCCTTCACTAAGGTTGATCTGCAACCCGGTGAGGCGAAATTGGCGACCTTGGAGGTTGACCTCCGAGTGGCTGGCAGCTACTGGGACGAAGCCCAGAAAGTGTGGAGGTTGGAGAAGGGACAGTATGGCGTCCGGGTTGGAGACCGCCAAGGCAACATGTCGGTTACGGCAGAGAAGACGTGGAGTGGTTTGTGAATAGAACAATAGATGAACTTGAACCCTTAATCTAGCTTGTTCGGGGCTTGTGTGGCATTTTAAGCGCCGTGACGACTTCGATGTTTCTCCAGTACTTCCCGAGCCCTTTGCTAGGCCTAATTCAAATCCGACGACCATTGCGGCTTGTCCACCAATCTGTCGAATAGTTCAAGCCACCAGATCTTGGTATTTGGAATCTCGATAGCCCGAAACCAGGCCAATTTGGGCCACATGATCAAGGTCCGGCCTTGGCCACGCCAGGGCCGCTCCGAAAACACTGCCTCGTTAGATTACTGATCTTGTCGCTGATTTTTCACTGGCCGCTTGCTTGGGAGGGCCATGTACCACCTAAGATATCAAATTACTTCGGTATAACCTGTGTAGGTTGGAAACCGGTAAAAAGGCCTCGAAGTAAAGCGCGTGCGTGCACCTTCTTCGTTGTGACTTTCTCGTCGGGCAGACCTTCGGGATTCGTCTCCGGGGGGCAGAACGCAATGTTTGATGGCTCAAGGTAGTTCGTGAAAATTTGGAGTAAATGGTCCTTACTCGTTGACATCACTCCAGCATAGTTAAAGCTTTTGTCAAGCCAGCGCGCAAACCGTAAGTACCTCTCAGACATCTTCGACCGTGGGAAGAGCCTCGTCTAAAAGCATCCACGCTACCAAGTGAGCCACAAACTGCCCAGAAGCATCAGCGCTGATCTCGGTTCCAGATTGAATCGACTGTCTGAGACCTCATCACTCTCGGGTGGCAAGCTGGAGAAACGTGCTATCCATACTTAGATCTAGCTCGCTGCTAGCATCTCCATCACGTTGAAATGGAGGGCGGCTAGGGCCGCTGTTTTGATTCCTCGAAGCTTGCCCAATAGCATTGTCCATGTCTCAAGGCCCGTGAGGCCTCGTGAAATCTGAAGTTGAACTACTCAAACTGTGAGGCCGTGACTCCTGTTTTCTGCCCATGTCCTGAGTTAGACTGTATCCATCAGGCTGGGATTGATTTGTCTTGCAGTCCACCCCGCGTTTGTTGTGGGTGTGCGTCCTGTTCAACGCCAAGTTCCATTCGATGTTTTCTCGCACTCGACGGAAATCAGCGAAACATTATACAGCCATACGGAACGGATCTCACGATAGATTACTCCCCGAGAGGCGAAGAATTCGATGAGTGCAAGTCGCTTCGGCGACAGCCCCGGCTCGGCACAAAATGGCATCCATTGATGCCGTCGAGGACGGGGGTCCGCCCGGTTTGGCACCGCAAGGCCAATCCGTCATCGTTTGCTCGGTAGCCGCGGCAGGATTGGCTGGTTTGGTCGTTGGCTTAAGATTCTTTGCGCGCCTCTCTCCATTGAGATTATTGGGAAAGGAAGATTGGTGTATACTTGTCGCCTGGGTACGTCATTATTAAGTCTAGTCGTTTCTCGCGACTCGTGAGGGAGATTGTGATATGGGCGGAGGAACTGATCGCTGACGATGGTCAGTCGCTGAGACCGTTGGCATGTGTATCCGTAAGTGGTGGTCTCCTCACGACACCTACTTACGTCTCTCACAATCAAAACAGAGGCAATAACGGGAATAAGCGAGCGGTTCAGTACTCTAACTCCATATCAACAACAAACCTTTTTCAAGGTACGAAACATATACCCGTCACCACAGGGCATTGGTTGCCATTTAGATTTGTGCTGATAAAACATTTCCAGTGGTCATACATCACCATCATCTTTTATAACACGGGTCTGGCTTTCTCAAAGGTCTCCATATTGCTACTATATTTGCGGGTTCTACGAGACTTGAACTACCGCAAGGCTTGCTATATCGTACTGTCCCTCGTCGCAACAGTATCACTATGGACAGTCATCTCGTCGATTCTGTTCTGCGTTCCTCTGCAGCGGAACTGGGACCGGAGGTTGGTCCGCAAGCTCAGCTGTGATGGACCTCAACTTACGACACAGTGTTCCCAGCCACTGCTTCGACCGAGCCGCCCACTGGTTTGCCAACGCTGCTCTCAAAATTCTCACCGATTTCATGATTCTCATACTACCATTACCGAAACTCCCGAAGATCAAGCAGACCCGTCAGCAAAAGATAGGATTGTACCTCATCTTTGCGCTGGGATTCTAGTGAGTCTTGTTAAGCTCTGATTCCTAGCCGTGGAATCATCACTGACGGACAAAGTGTCTGCATTGTGTCGATGCTGCGAATCCCTTCATTAGTCACGGGGAAGGAGTCAATACCATCAGAAGATGACCCAATAACTGAAACGTAATAGTGATACCAGTAGGGCATGAAGATCTTAGGTAACTAATCAGAAGACATTATCAACACGTGAGAAGTGCTTTAGTGTGTGGACAGGAGCATCTTGGCAGATGGATAGTTATGCCGCGAAGTGGTCTGATCACAACAATTGTCGAGTTTGACAGACGGACTTTACCAGATGGGAGTATGTGACAATCTATTAGGGAAATTTTCGCCCGTCACAATCTAACTTTTCCCCGGACGTTGTTGCATTGTGACGTAGTTCTATCCTTAAATCAGATTGAAAGGGGAGCATTCCGTCCAGAGAGAGCTCCACTGCCCTTGATAGCAACCCTGGCCATCGATGTCGACAGTTCGTATTCCTCCCGCTAGTCTCGCATTCCCATCAATCGCCCCTGTTCCTGCAGATGGCTTCCCTGTAATCACCATTTAAAGCGCGTTTGCCAATGCTACCTCGGTGGATCATTCCCGTGTTAAAGTAACGAACCACCACAAGTTGCGGGGATGCGCGGTTCACCATATGGGGCAGGTGTTATAAACAACATGATGTCGTTCTTGGCGCCGAAATGGCTACTTCAGTGGAAGAATCGCGCTCCCCGATGGCTGGAATGTAGGTCTTTCGTGTCAACGCAATTTCACGCTCGTTTTCTTGATTCCCGTTTGCGACCATGCGTACGGCGACGGCTCTGCTGGCACTCCTGGGCACAGCCCAGGCGGTGCATAAATTCGTGCCGCGCTCTCTCAACGACACCGGCCCCAGCGATGCGGCGCCGAGAAGATACATTGTTGAACTGAAGTCGCGACTGCACGGATCCCGCGTGGCCTCCAAAGCTTCGTCCGGCGTTCAGGGACTTCGAGTCGTCAAGCAGTTCGACTCGGATATCTTTCCCGGCTTGGCGGTTGAATGCGATCACGACTGCACAGCCGAATCTATCAAGGCATCTTTGGACGAGTCCGAGAATGAGGCGGTTGTCGCTTCAGTCTACAAGTCTCAAGTCTTGCAACTGCTCCCGACAATCGAGGGCGAAGTCTTCAGCGACGACGCAGCTGCGCAGAACTACTCGGTCCATGGCCTCACGGGAGTGGAAAAGCTGCACGAACATGGCATCCTGGGAAACGGCGCTGTTGTCGCGATTGTCGATAGCGGTGTTCAGTACACTCATCCAGCGGTAAAGGTTTCGTATCATATCGATGCTGTGGCGGAGGCTGACTTGGCTTCTAGCTTGGCGGGGGCATGGGTGACAACTTCACAGTCATTGGAGGATATGATCTGGTCGGCGATGGTACGTGATGGGCATGAAGTCGGCCCCTTTGCGAACATGCGCTGATTGAGAGTTTGCAGTTTGGCCCGATGCTCCTGCTCAACCGGACAACGATCCCATGGATAGATTTGGACACGGAACTCATGTGGCTGGCATCATCGCCGGCAAGAGTGAACAGTAACATCTTGCTTAATCCTTCGCTGTGATCTCAGAGCTAACGAGTCAAGATTTGTCGGTGTCGCTCCACAAGCCAAACTCCTCTCCTTCAAGGTCTTCGGCAGCACCGGCTACTCCAATGAGGAGACCGTGATCGAGGGCTTCCTCAAAGCGTTTGACTCAGGAGTAAGTCGCAGATGACGATGATAGTTCGAAATGTTGTTAACTTTCCCAGGCGGACATCATCAGCGCCAGCGTCGGTGAGGGTAGTGGATTCACCAACAACGCTCTCGCCGTCGTTGCATCCAGGATTGTTGACAACGGCGTGGTGGTCGTTTTTGCTGCCGGCAACTCGGGACAAGATGGCCCTTTTGTCATGGCAAACGGCGCCTCGGGCGAGCATGTCTTGACCGTTGCCTCTAGCGACCCCGGCGTTTTTCCCGCGCAGGCATTTTCAGCCAACTTCAACCTCGACGGTCAATCCAACAAAACTCAGGTGGCATACGTCCCTGGGTCCGGCTTCTTTCCGGATACCATCGCCAATTGGCCTGTCAAGCCCATCAGTCTGAACGCGTCCGTTGAGAACGATGCCTGTGATGCTCTCCCAGATGATACCCCGCCTCTCAACGAGACTGTAGTCCTGATTAGACTTGGCGGCTGCACCACGACCACCAAGCACGACAACGTTGCGGCCTTTGGTGCACAGTATATCCTCTTCTACAACAACGACGGACCCTACCAGAGCCCTGTGAGCTCCAACGTGAACGGGCTCACTGGTGCCATCGAAGCCAATGCCGGGCAAGCAATCGTTTCTACAATCGTCGCTGGCGGCAACGTCACTGCGTCCTTCGATGTCGACACGGCTCATTATGTGGGAATTCAAAACGCCGGCGGCGGACGTCCTGCTCTGTACTCATCCTGGGGTAGCACGTACGATCTTGCCCTCAAGCCGGATGTGTCAGGCCCTGGGACCAAGATCCTGAGCACGTATCCGACTGACGAGTACCGTGTTCTCAGCGGTACGAGTATGGCCACTCCCTATCTCTCCGGTATTGCTGCACTTTGGGTTGGCAAGTTTGGCGGCCGATCCGCGCACAAGAATGACCCGGAATGGGCGAAGAGACTCGTGGCTCGGATTACATCGACTGCTCGTGCTGTGCCGTGGGCAGACTGGTCTACCAGCGCTACTGACTACGGCTTTTGGGCGCCCGCGACCCAGGTCGGCGGAGGCTTCGTCGATGCGGAGAAGATACTGAGCTACACCACTGAGCTAGGCTTCGATGGTCGGAAGTTCGAGCTAAACGACACTGCCCACTTCGTCGGCACGCACTCTGTCGAGATCACGAACGGTGGGACCGAGTCTGTCACCTATAAATTCTCGCTCCAGGATGCTGGAGGTTACGAGCCTTATCAGCCGTCGATTCCTGGACAGCAGCAATCTTTCGTTCCAGGACTCCACCTCTATTCAGAGATCAACCCTATGAAGATGACGCCTCAAGTTGCACTACCGGCTGAAATCGCAATCGGCCCCGGCGAGACGCAGAGCGTTGAGTATGTCCCGCCACTAGCGCACATAAGAGAATGCGGCATTCGAAAGTTAACTAATTGTACAGGTTCACATTCGAGGCCCCGGAGGACGTGGATGCAACCAGATTGCCGGTCTACAGCGGCAAAGTTCTCGTCAGCGGCAGCAATGGTGAAGAGTTGGGCATCCCGTATTTTGGTGAGTCTGCTTGTTCTTGCTTTGTGCTGCTATGCTCATGTATCGGCAGGGGTTGCAAGTGACTTGAACAAGACGATCGAGAACATCTGGGACTACGGATGGGGCGTTCCGTACATTACATCGGGTTTGAACGATGTAAAACTCGACCAAAAGTCAAAGTTCGTAATGTTTCCACATGAGCGTATAGTGGGCTGCATATTGACGATCGGTAGCTTCACGTTCAATCTCACCCGTGAGGCCCAGGACTTCCCCAAGCTCAACACCAGGTTCGCTTGGGGTACCAAAGAATTGCGCTGGGATGTGAGTTTTTTTGCGATTTGGTGTTGTCCCGTACCGGTAACGAGCTAACCTTTCGACTGAAGGTATTCCACGCCAACCACTCCGAATCCGAATGGGCGTACCCTCCTATTGTCGGCGAGAAAGGCTTCATTGGCTCAGCCACCAGCTGGAACGGCACTGATACCTCGGCTCGGTTCGTCCAAGGCGAAGATAGCGAGGACGACATCTACCCATTCCCGCTCTATACGCAGCCGCGAGGCAGGTATCGTGAGTTCTTCTGGCTCGGGAGATTTGCAGACGGATCTCACGTACAGCCTGGATTGTACAAGTAAGTGATCGATCGACTCGTGGGTTTAAGAAATTTCGTTCTGACGTCTGCGAAGGTTTCGCATTGCTGCGCTGAGGCCTTTCGGCGATCCGGAGGTATCGGCAGACTGGGATATCTGGAAGACGCCAACCATTCACGTGCTGCCTGGCAATACTTTTGAAGGACTGTAGTCAAGACTTGTACCAGTGACAGAGACACTTCATCACTCTGTCACTAGTTCGATTCCATGTCCTGATATGATGCTCAAAGTATAAGACAACACAGGGGTCTAGGCAGGCAGTGTGGTTGGAAGGACTATGATGGATCACTGAATGAGACCCATGGATATGTCTGTAGAGTGCTGTCGTTTCTTATGTGGCATAGGAAGCGGTTTCTCATGGTTTAGTGCCATATCACAAGCTTTTTCGGAGGGACTTGAAAGACGCTATATTGTTGTGTAGATATATCTTCAGCATGTCGGTGGTAACTCGCAGTTCAAGGTATTAGGAAAGTCCAGTTAAGCTGTGTTCAGAGATAATAAACTATCTTATTTATACTAAGAAACCCAGTTGTTTGCGTTACTCTTCTTCGAGATACAGTCTCTGGCTTGGTAACGTGGGGTCCAGTGCTGATGTCTATGTTACCTGCAATCGCATGATAAGCATATCAGAACATCGGACGTACGCCGGACGTCTACCCCTCACCTGAACACCACAATCTTGTATGCTCGGTATTTAAAGCAGAAACTCATTGTCTGGTGGGAAAGAACCGCCGAAGAGCTAACATACCTATGGGATTTGGTTATCGAATCATTCCACTTGAAAAATGAAGTTCGACAACATCTTGATCCTAGCCGGAATGGCAAAAGTCACGGCGCTGAATGTTGGCCGAGATTACCAATACTCCATTGAAGGTGAGGAATTCTTGATCACGGGTATCGCGTTGGGTGTGCTGACGTTCGGTTCAGATTTGGATAAAGATCTGCCGTTTTCGCAGCCGGTAACCTTTGCACACTTGGAATGGCAACGATGTCTATCGGAAGCCCATGATAAGGTATATCCGACACGGACCGAGTTGTTGGCGCAACATGACTGACTTTGGCCACAGCCTCTTGATATCGCAGTGTTGGGGTTCCCATACGATACTTTGACGTTATACCGCCCTGGGGCTCGTTTTGGACCTAGGGGTATCTGCGCTGGATCGTCGAGAGAAAAGAAAGGCCGCAGCTATAATACCGTCTGGGAGGTTGACCTATATGAGCAGGGTCTTGAGATTATTAACTGCAGCAATATTCCCATCACGCTATTTGACGCTAGCTATGTATTTAAGCAGATAGAGCAGGCCTATTGCTAGGTTCTCTACTATTTAACTTCAAGTGTGAGTATGTTATTAGACTCTTGAAAACAAAATTATCGTTATGATGGCTAACGGTTAGAAAAGATGAATGGGAGCACCCGAGAATTATCAGTCTAGGCGGTGATCACTCTATCGTTTTGCCTATTCTGTGCAGTCTGAAGACGGTGTATGGCCCGGTTTCGGTAATTCATCTGGACTCCCATCTGGATACGTACGTCTCGGAACTGATATTTGCTGAGGATAGCGTTGACCTCGGGGCCTAACAGCGGCTAGTTGGGATCCGTACGATGGGTACACGGGCATTGTGTCAAATCAGTCAGTAATAACCCACGGTACCTTTTTCTGGCATGCCAGCCGCGAAGGATGTATTAGTAAGGGGACAAGCGTCCATGGAGGGCTGAGGACAAAGCTCTTCGTGCGTCATCAGTTGTCACTGTCAAATACCAAGCTAACACCGCCAGAGCCAAAGAGACTATGACATCGATAGAGACGTCGTCGGCTTTACCATCATTGAAGCTCATGAGATCGACGATATAGGCATGAACGGCATCGTAACGAAGGTCAAGAAGACTGTCGGCGACACGCCGGTGTATCTGTCCATCGACATCGACGGTATGATCCACCCGTTACCGGCCAAACATGGCTTGAGTGGCTGACCCGACGAAACGCAGTTCTGGACCCTAGCATTGCTCCGGCGACTGGAACACCGGAGTCAGGCGGCTGGACTACCCGAGAGCTCAAACGTTTTCTGAAGGGCCTGGAGGGTCTTAACATGGTTGGCGCCGACGTCGTAGAAGTCAGTCCACCGTACGATACCGCAGCGGAGACGACGTCTATAGCTGCGGCAGACTTGATCGTTGACATATTGGCGGGCATGGCAAAGAAGAAGCGATTTGAAAGCCTGGCTTTGAGTAAGGATGAGCTGTGACGAGGTTCGCCGTCCGTCACGTCGGGCTTCATAGTCACCTTGGTCTTCATCAACTTCCACATACGACCATACCCATTGGAAAACTCGGGATCCCGTCCGCTCTCCCTTAGATAAGCCAATGAGGGCTGGATTAGTAGTTGGGTCGGTGACGACCAGCGAATACCCGGTGTTGTATGTTTCTTTTTTGATTTTTGCTCCATCTGTGGGGGCTTTTGAAGTATTTTCCGTAGTACACTGACAATGTTAGTTTTTGCAGTTTAGTAAAAAGCCAGTAGCAATGCAAAGAATTTGAAGGGCGCTTTGGGTACAACTTGATATCGAAGCTAAGCAACGTATTCTTTGAAGATTAGGACCCGTCTCCAAGTGCCTGGGTCTTGCTTCTTTGCGGCTGATACGCTCCTGCCGTGGAAGAGCGTAGTGTCAACTTCTCCTTCTACCTCTGCACCTTCTGACCAACACCATCTCATCTCTTCACCTTTGGGAACCCCGATCTCCAAACATTGGACGCCTTTTCTTTTTTGTTTCAACGTCTCCTTCACGCTGGTATCTCTGGCTCTAATAGCATCGTTGTGGCCCGCCAATTGAGCTGTAATCCCATCATCGAAATCGAGCGCACGGAAATGCCCATTTGGGATATTTCTCCCAGAATGCCCGATGCTATGTAGAAAAAGGGTCACCATTCTCGGCTCAAGCATCGTTATGCTACTGGTATCACATATTTCCATCCACTCGTCCAGACCAAAACTAATATTAGCCCTACAGCTGTTCTCGAAACTAAGCTTTTATGCTTCGGACTTGCTAGATGCGAACACGAGCACCGTCTTCTCAACTTGGGCGACGAACCGAGCGAACAAGGGCTGACTCCGATCATGCCAATGGGACGAACACCCGGATAACCCGCTACCTCGCAACTGCCTGCCGCGGACTTCCGGTATTCTTGCTCTCGTATTGTGAGCTATTGCCACCATACACACGATGTTCTCTCTCCACCGCCGCCGCATATCTTGATCCGTTGGATCGGTCGAACAGAACGCTCAACAATTTGTTCAGTGCACGCTGCTGCCCAAGTGCGGGACAAAGTCCCCAGAAGGGCCATTTCAAAGACCTCTGATCGGCGGGCTCGTATCACCTCGAGCTAATCTTGCCACCTCTTCAAGCCTTCCTCTCTTCGAGCCCTCCTCTCTTCGAGCCCTCCTCTCTTCGAGCCCTCCTCTCTTCGAGCCTTCCTCTCTTCGAAACGTACCTTTCGATGTAAAGGCCTCAGCTGCTGTCTTGGCTCGACAACATCGATCTGGGCGAATGGGTTGGCAAAAGCAAGCTTGTACCCTGCTTCAGGACATGATCACGACGTCTCCACAGTTGGCCAGACCCTTTGCGATCTGCCTTTACTGCCGCTCCCTCGCCTCACCTGGGGTACAGATACGGTTCCGAGTGAATGGCAACGTGGGTCGATATTACAGAAGAGGGATGCGGTGGAGTACACATGCAGTCGGGCAGCAACCAAGAACGATCCTCGAGTCAAAGACTGACCACTCACCCGGCCGGTGAAAGCTCCAACGAAAAGAATCGTCAACCTGCGACCTAGGGCTATGCGTCGTGCACTGGTGCTTCCGAGATCCCAGCCGCCTTCTGAGACCTCCTTTCTGTCAAATTTGCAACAGAATCTGGCTCCCAGCCTGGATCCTACACCAGCATACCGTTCGCCGAAGGCCCCTGGTCCCTCGCCGAAGAGGCTGCTTGCGTACGATATCAAATCTCGGTGTAACGCTTCGGGTCAGCTAATCAATCAAATAAGCTCGGTGTAAAGCAACCCGCAGCTAATGCTCCCGCCAGAATGGCACAGCTGGGGCTTCCAATCCGCCTCGCGGTGTCATTTATTTGCCCCACATGAAGAGAATGGACACGCACGGGAACGGGTGGGACGAACCGCCCGGCAAGCCAGCTCGTCGGCGCCTAGAAACGAGGAAAGCAGCGGTGCTCTTACGCCCGGGTACCGAGTCATTGACTCGTTGCCGGTAATTAAGACTTTCCCGAACTGCCGCGCAGTCTCGACGATGAATTGTCGTCGGTTAGTCGAGCAGCAAATATTATCTCGCCTTGAATCCGACTGACGGATGCGAAAACTCACGGACGGTGTCGGCTTGGGCTGAGCAATGGGGTGGAGTATTGGAAACGAGTAGAACCCACAACGCCATCAACCACGTTGCGATACCCCATGGCCGCATTTTACTGTGTATCACTATCGCTGAATGCCAGTGTGTGAGGATGAGACCAAAGAGATGTCGCAACCCTTTCGATCTTGCGTTACAGACTCACCGTCACCGTCAGGGAACGGGGTCATTTTGGCGGTAGTAAATGAAGCCCCAGATAAAATACCCATATCGGAAATCAGCCCGCAATCCTTTTACGAATAAGATTCCGGATCCATGCCATTGGGACCCCGAGACGGTCGGTCGGGACACTCTTAATTGGTGCAGCTGGCCGTTTTGCTGGGATAAAACGGCACTGGCGCCAGCCACCGATGCTCATGAGCCAGGTCGCTGGGCCCTTTTACTGCCGGGCAGCAAGAGGACGTCAAGCAGCCCTTGCTTCTAGACGAGAAGATGCATGGAACAGATGGCGAATGATGCCCTCCCTGCTCATTAATAGTACAATCGCCAGTGGCCAGAAATTTCTGCACCGCAGGGACGGGACGGCCGGTCAAGATCCACGGCGCTACTCGAAGACATCCACGCGCAGAACAAGGCAGGACGCGCCACGCCAAAAGGGTCACGATCCAAAGTCCCGTTTCTTCAACGGTGTCGGTACGCTAGAAGGGGACAACCAAATGTCATGATGCAGTCCCACCCGGATATGGCCGTTGAACTACTCGGCGCTATCGACCGTGATGGACCGCTGCTGAAGCCATTCTTTACCGACGATCGCGAGCTAGCATGTTTCATCCTCATCAAAAGTTTGGTAAATGGCTCACGGATCGTTCACCTCGCCTACTGTAATTCCAACAGCAAGGAAATCGCGTCACAAGACAATTCTTGATAACATAGTGGTATCCACCTCCAATTCTTCAACCCCTTTGCGGACGCTAGAACGGAGCTAGAAGCTCCAACCGCAATTGCAGGTTCTTGAAGACAAGGATTCGCCTGACTCGCCGGTGTTCAATCTCACAGCTCGCGTCCTCGATAAGTCCTTGACAGCCACTCGTGAGTCGTGAACCAGCTTGACCGAGTGTGGAGCGAAAGGCTCATCGAGTTCTCTTCTCGGTCAAGAGGATTTGCGATACGCCCGCATGCTGGTCTTCCCGAAAGTCTAAACAGCCCAGGGCTGGTGCCAGGGGCGCCACTACCTTCTCTTCATAGAACGGATTTCTCATGGACTGCATTTTACCGGTTGGTTCGGGCACAAGGACAATGTTGGCATTCTTGCATCGACTAGTCAGTGCATGCGACAAGACGTTGGTCAGGATCAGATCCTCTACCACGGCTGGACGATGGTTCAAGACATGCTGCCGACATTGGCCAATTCTGGCAATTTCCCTCGGCGCGCTTGGGTCTTCGTCACACCCGACCCCGCCTGTCATCTGCTTAGTTTTGATGGAAAGAGTGTGTTGACCTCTCACCAAAGCGCAGACAGGCAGAGATGAGTTCAAACTTTGGCCGGAACAGCACGCACAGGAGTCGCACTGAGACCTGCTTGCCACGTGACAAACAGCTTGTCGATCTTGATAGGTCTCAGGACAACGTGCCAGAGAGGAGCAGATGGGTCTTTGCTACCCAAGAGAACGGAGAAGTTTTTGCTGTGGGCGGAGTCCTTCGCTGTATCCGATGAAAGAGATCTACGCTGTTGACGACGAATAGCGATGGGTAGCGAGGTCCTTGAGACCTCTAACAAGCTCGGACAGCCGCGGGTACCGAGGGTAAAGAACACGGCGCTCCTCCCGACAGCTCGAAGGATGTCGCAACTTTGCCTGCCATTCTCTGCACCGTCGCCGAATAAACGGCAAAGTATGATGAGGTTAACCGCTGGGGCTGAGGCTTTGCGAGGGTTTGATCGTTGTGATTTCCATTGCAGCCGTCGGCAGGCAGCGCACGGTGGCTCCAATCCTGGATGGGACTATCTTGAGAAGAATCGGTACATGCCGATGCAGGCCTATTGAGTCAAGAGCGATCGAAACTTTGACTTCATGTCGATTGTCGACGATGCAACTTGCCAACTGAAGTCAATTTTCTTGCCGTGGAAGAAACGGTGAACTACACCGTACACGTACATTCTGGCGCCATGGTGGGCTCAAAGCCTTAGCCGCGGTGGGTCAGACGGCTCTTGTTTTTCGACGAGGAACACCCCATCACCAGAGGCGGGCAAGCTCCCTGTTGCACACGAGGCACGAACACCCATCAATAATACAACAAGTACGGGGCCGGACGGCACGTACCCGGGGCTGACGGGAGGACTTGGTATCCTTTATGTCCGAAAAAACGGGGTCTTTTCCCCGCCGAATGATGGGAGGACTGCAGGACTTTCTGAGGGTGACGGGACCACCGCTTCTCAAAATGACGTTTCCACGTGGTGAAGGGATGACCCTGCCGGGCAAAAAGAACACTGAGCAACTGGCGGAGCAAAGCAGAGTCAAGGCGAAGTTGAAACGTCCTCCGGAGAGCGCCAGTCATGGTTTGCGAAGAACAACTAGATTGAGTTCCAGCGAGTGGATAAATTACTCATTCGTGGGACCTCAGATGGCGATCCTGGGAAATACGATGGTCGGCTACCCAAACTTCTTCTAGGAAGATGTCGTCAGCAAGAAGCGGTGACCTTAACTCGTCGGACATGATAAGTATCGGCGTCGGAGTCTGCAACTGCCAGGATAATATGCGAGGCTGTAGCAGCTGTGTTAGCGTCGGCACCTTGAGAGCTAGTGCGTTGGTGGATGCCTCTTCGCTCATCTTTTGTTTGGGCGCGCCAGCAGGTGGCCTCTCCATCGTTTCGGCTTGAGGAACTCGATGATGATCTCCGTGGCGAAGGGACATCGCCACGTGCGGCGTCTTTCCGTTCGCAAAGCCGTCTCCTCAGGTCTTCTTCGACATACTCTAGCCCGGTGGATTGGTTGATGAGATCAACACACGGAAGTCGATGGAACTGCCGAGGTATGGACTACTGCGGTACGCCTTACTGGGCCCTGGAGAATTCGATGCACAAAGCATGCATGCACAAGAGACCCCTGGCCCGCGGCCAACTGCATCAGCAGGTCCAGGACGACGCAGACATGGGCATCTTGAACTTGGCGCTCGCCTTTCTGTTACATTTTACGGAGCATATCTTCTTCGCCCTGGCTTCGTCGTAGTTTATGATGCGTGTATCAACACCCGGCTCCCTAGCCCGAAGTGAGGCAACTAGCTTCATCTCTCAGCTTGCCGCTTTTGAAGAGCATTATCAGCTGGGTTACGTCAGCCATGATGCCCTTACCTGAGGCTGCAGAGTCCATTAGACAAGGGAAATGCCGTTTGACTCAGGTCGCGCATAACCGGGGCCAGAATCAACACCAAAAAAAGGCCTTGCTAGAGACCAGCATGGGGAACTGTTTGAACCGACCGTTGCCAGTGGTCGTCCATGAGCTGGTACCGGTCAGTCATCAGGCCAAGCCCACCTCGACACTAGGCGTCTGCGCCAGCATTGCCTCTGCGTACCCTTGCTCTGGAGTCTGCTGTGCTGGTCATCCCTCTTGTCGCCCTTGACGCGATTGCGAGCAGTGATTTGTGTACACAGTAGTGTGCGGGCACAGCGCACCGCTCTTTCGCGAACTTACTTCAGATTTCGGTCTCATTGTCATCCATGTCTAGCTTCTGGCCCACACGACTGTATCTCTTACTTGCAGAAGGATATAGCTGCCAGAGTTTTGTGGCATTCTTCCCGTCTTTCACGTCTCTGTCGTCGTCGGGACCATTCGTTGCCCTCAGTCTGTACTAGTACAGAGTATTGTTGGCCAGCCTCCTTGAGTCCTCAAAGACGGGGCCCCCTGGCCGCGACGCAGCGAACGCACGTTCTCTGCTTCCATAATCCCTGCTTGGAAGTCGAAGGTCATGTGTCCGGGGACCCAGCATCGATTTGCAATTGGTGGGAGGCAGACAGGGGAAAGGAGAGAGGGATCAGGAGGGAGGCAACAGAGAAGACAATAATACCTTGTCGAAGCTGGGATTGAACTAACGAGGAGCTCCCCGACAAGCGTCCCAAGGGGGGTTAGCTTTCGTACTTCAGTACAGTGAGAGAAAACTCTCTTTCCTCTGGCGTCCCTTTTCCGGCAAAGCGCCGTTTCTTGAGCCAAGGATGACCGCCCATCCCAAGTCCAACACGAATAGGAGCGGAAGAAGACGCAGCTTTCCAGGGGAATGAACTGGCCGGTGCCTGCTCCGCTGCTGCTCTGCGACCGACCGTCAAGGAGGATCACCCAAGGCGTCGATTAGCGTCAGTAACCAAAAATTTAGGCGGACGGCCCTCTGGACTGCGGCCAGTCTCTGGCGCGAGTACGGAAGCAAAGTCATTTTGACGCGGTGGTGTTTTGTCTGGCTGTCATATCTGCTCGCCGCGGACCGGCTGAGTGAAACATGCCTAAATAGGGCCATTCCATACGGCTGGAAGGCGACATTGCCAACATCGCCGACATGACTGGGCAGCTGAGGCCAGACCGAACGACCGCTGAGGAAACGGAGCATGGGAGACAGAAACGGACGAAACACTCTGAAAGTAAGTACCAGGGAGTGAGCCCAGGGCAAAGGGTCTCTCGCATGCCATGTCATGCTCCCACGGGGCCTTATTACCTACCCCCGTATGTGAGCCGCCAATGCTGTGCAGCGAGCACGGTGGACGGTACTTGGGCAACTCGGAGACTTGGGGTGTTGGAGGACACCGCACACACTCCCCAAGACGGCCCAAAACCCCATCTTACGCGCACACCCTTCGGCCCGGCCTGAGCCTGAGGAAGAGAAAGAGCTTGAGCCTGAAAACAAATGACCGATGAGCGTAGTTTTGCCCTTGCGTTGCCTTTCCTGCCCGATCCGCTCGCTGAATGGGCAAAGCCAAGTTGTCGTCTAGGTTCGTTCCAAGCAAGCAACATGGGCAATCATAATTCTGGGTCCATGGGCCACGATGCCTGCCCACGCGCCCGTCACTTTTGGCTGGGCCCCTTCTTGCTGGCAGACTGGGTCACTTTGTAACTCGTTGCTCGGGCTCGCCCAGCCAGGTTCAGGTTCGGGCTGCTCTTAGTCAGTGGCTCTCTTGCGTCTCTGCACTCGCTCTGATCTCCCTTGTCCCTCGTCCTGTCCGTCTCGTCTTGTCTTCCTCACACATAACTCGGACGTATCGGTACATGTCTAGGGACCTCAAGCCCTGCCAGATTGATCCCGGACGCATTCTTCTACGTGGGTTCCCTTAGCGTTGTCCACTCTAATTGATTCGGATCATTCCTCATTTCTATATACAGCTCTGTCACCTCCTCACCCACCTTGCTCGCGTCCACATCTAAATGACCTTGGAGTTTAAAACCAATCTTGCCCACCAGCCTTTTTTTCCTGACGAAGCCTTCATCACGCTCTTTGTGTGAAGCCAGTGCAAACTTTGTCGATTCGTTTTATTAAACCACCGCGCCCCCTCGACCATCGATCTGCCGTTGGCGTGCAACACGGTCTTTCGCTTTAACCACCACCTACACGTTCCCTTCGACTAACACCACGATCCCGTCCCCGATTTGCCCTCTCCCACTGTCGACACTCCAAACCATGTGCGACTACACTCAAGTATGCATCATACACATTGTATATCCATGCCGGTCGTAGAAACTGACTTTGCATTCCCAGAGAGAATTCCGCTGCACTCACAAGCGCTATATCGTCTCTCGCTGGTGCGTGGTCTACATCCGGACGCAGCAGCGCTGTCAACCGTGCGTTACGCACTTCGAGTACAGGTACGTCACGTTTATTGCTTTTTTCCCCCTCTGACACCGTAGATCTTCCCTACCCAGCCAACTCTCTTCTCCCTTCCGACCTCTAAACGGCCAGAAACTAACGCGTCTCGACAGGGGAGATGAACTTTGCAGTATGTCACGACGCTCTTAACCACATCCCCTTTCGTCCTTTCTTCTCTTCTTGGGCAGCGTTTCTTGCAATATGCCGCGCTGCAGGGGTGATCTGTCTGCTCCTGCAAAGGCCACCCCCCTTTGCTCCCCACCCAAACTCCAAGCACCTGGATGGAAATGGGTCTGGCATGGGGGGGGGGGGGGGGTACGACTTTGTCAACGAGGGGCAGCAGTACAGTATTGCCTGCGTGCAGCCAAAAAAGCATCTCTCAATGCAGGATATCAACTGACAGCTCGACCTTGCAGGTGAATGCAAACCCTCCGCGCCGATTCCCTGGGAAAACATGATCAGACGCAACAACACGCCTATCGGCCTGTAAAGTCCTCGACTTCGACAACTATCATTCCTTTACTCGTTTTTTCTTCTTCGGCGGGACAGACCCAAGAGAGCTTATCGAGGGCACAATGGAGAGGACGCTGCCCGCGTACTACTGCGAAGCTGCTGCAGAGCGACAACCCCCGGTCTCGCACTAAAGCAGCCATTCCCGCGACATGCGAATCGTCGAACAGAACGATAACACTAACTCTTCAGGTCGTCCGTCTGCAGTAACGGCCGGGGACGTGCGACGTTCGGATGGACAATCAAAAACAACTCGATAACGGTCTCGACCCATCGGCGAAGAGGAGCGGAATTACAGTATCTCTGCATGCGCAAACCTGCAAACATCGGTCACGGCGTTCTTTTTCTTCCTTTTTTTTTTTTAAATTGTCTCTGGGCAATTTTGATGGGACAGCATTGCAACGGGATAGCGGCGTTATGGCGGACTGGAAAGCGGATCTCTCAACAACACTCTGCATCAAGAGACAGGAAGAACACAAAGAAACTTGGGGAATAGACAAGGACACAAAGCGTACTACACCAGAAACATCAGCACTACGATACCAGAAGGCGGGATGGACCGCAGGGAGAGAGAGAAGGCGTCGTGGACTAACCGACTTTATTCGGGCGCCTGCACAACGACCGACCGTGGCATCGGGACTAAGTGCATTTTGGCGTTACCCCGGTCGAAATACACGCGGTGGGATGGGTTCCCTTCGCACCCTCCCATTGCCGAAGGGGGGGGACCACCACCAACCATACTCATGGCCTTGCATTTTGTCTCGGCTCTGGGCTGCGATTGCGGTCTCGTCCACCGTGGGCTTTCTCATCAGAAACAACCACGGTGCTACAATCTAGCGCATACGCCTCGGAATGTCGACGGCCGTAGCTCCGAAGTGCAGGCATTGGCCCGGCAAACAACTGAATACGTTTGCTTGGCTTACTTTAATGTGAAGGAATATGAATGGGAGGAGTTTGAATTAGCTGGGAGGGGGAAATGGTTCGTGCATGCACCCGTTCGAACTATCGGGTATTTCCCCAGCAGGCTGTGAGGGTTTCGGTTGTTTGCATATTTTATGTGAGCCATGGGATATGGTTTTCTAGCACGAGGATTATCCCCATCTCACTTCCCTGCTGTTGTTGCCCCCCCGTCTTTACGAGAACCGGGAATATGGGAATTCTGGTTCGGGAGGGGACATGGGGTGGGAAGAAAGACCTGTATATACAATCCAACACAAACTAGATGCACTTGGAACCCACAGTACAAGGCGGTTTGCACCTCTCAAGAGAGTAAAGAGGAAAAGGAAAATGTCACGTTTACAATACAACCTTGACCTGTTTATCAGCCTCGTCATCGTCTTCGCTGCTTGGATGTCAGTCAGCAAAGAGAAAGACGCAGTATTATTACTCCAGTACTGGGGTTACGCAACGTTCTGCAGTGTCCAAAGCATCTGAACGCGCATACGACAACCTACTGTTTTGCACACCCCCTCTCAACATAACTAGATCAGATGACAAGCCGGGTGTCAATAAAAGTGCACCTTGGGAAGCTTGCCTGTTCCCTCCCACAGGGACGCGGCGTCCATATACCGAGTACGTTAGTGTACGTTGACTGGGCTAAATTGCTGAGAAGGTTGCATGGAGGGTTTTTTTTTTTTTTAAGTGTGCCTGCGCTCCTGCGATACAACACGTCACAGAGTTAGTGCCGGATTGCTTTAGTGCGCTGCGAAACGAAATGCCTAGCGGCCTCTCTCGAGGGTGGGATGTGTGTGTGTGGTGTGTGGAGGCACGGAGAATAGGTACAGGATGAGGGATGCGGGATGCGGGGAACGTCATGACCGGTGTGAGGGATGCCGTTGAATGAGTGCAGGCCCGGAAGCTGGGGGCCTTTTTTCTTTCTGTTTAGCCTGCTTGTATGAACGTGGCGCGACGCTGGCAGAGCCGGAGGAGAGATTGAGCCAGACGGAGGAGATATGAAATTGAATGGTGTGTCAGTCAAATTCTCAACCTTGAGCTGTTGGGCGCACGCTGGCAAGCTGCATACCCTCGAATTGGAATGTCAAGTACTAGGTGTGGCCGTTGCGAGCCCTGTCAAGTAAGATCTTGAGGGACGATGATCTCCTCGGTGAGGAATGGGAAGTAGAGCGGTAGGCTGGGGGAGACCGGACCAGGATTGGAAGCACAAGGTATCGAAGAGACTACGGTATGATGTATCGGACAGACAGACATTGGCGTGGGGTTAGATGTGATGAGACCGACCTTTTTCGCGTGTCTCTGGCCCTTGGAATGAGGTTCGGTTAGGATCTTGATGCCCGCTCACTTGGTGGCAGAGCTGGCCGTTCCGCAAGCCACTGGTAATACACAACCTGGAAGAGAGTAAGTAGCGTGGGCGGCGCCCAACGTGGGATGGAGGCAATGGGATTCAAGAATGGTGGAGGTGGTGCCTCGCGGTGTTTGGTGAGCGCGATGGGATGATTGATCATCTGAACTGTTTCTCTCCGGCCGGGGGCATCTTGGTATCAGCAACGGTTGACGGGCTGGTGGTGGTGACTTGGAGTGTGTAAGTGAATCGGCGACTTTGATGAGTCAGAAGATGTGTGTGTTTCTGGTTGTTTGTTGTGCGGTTAGGCATTCGGACAGCGGCAGGCGGGAATGATTCGGGTATCTGGTTTGGCGAATTGGGATATTGTGCGTCGCAGCTGACATGATCTTGCGAGACGTCGGGCATCGTAGTAGTAGTAGTAGTAGTACGGAATGTACGTCAGATAAGTGTAGATGTTGGGAGTCTCCGGGCTGCGAGGCACTGCGACGTTGGCGTAAGAGTTGCATACATAATTAGATGCTTCAGGCACCTTGGGTCGTTCATTGGCGGTACTTCTTGGGCGCCGTGCAACACTGGAACAACGATCGTGTCTCGCGGGCGTAAGGGAACAGGGCGGACAACTAACTTGTCTGGTTGCTGAGCGCGACACATCAGACGGCCAGGTGGGTGGTCGTATATGATAACCGGTGTGCTGGCTGTTTGTTGTTCCCTGACCGGTGATGGGCATCAATATCCCGTTCAGTGTGGTCTCGCCGGGCGTCTCTGCTCGGAACCGAGGCGGCGAGAGCATACGGGGATTCCTCTTCCAACCTCCGTCAATGTCTCCGAACTCAAAGATGACTTTGTTTTATCCGCACTGCAGCTGCCCGACGGCGCATGGCCCTGCCTGCTACCGCGCTGCACCATGTCATGGAGCCTGGGCCTGGGCATGGGCTGGTTTGGCCAAGCCCTTCTACTCATACGTGCCGGGCGATCATCTTCGAGCTGCTTGACCGGTGAAGATGTGGATACGGGCTCGGTTGCAGCATCTTTGTTGCCAAGCCGCCATTGCTGGGTAATTCGAGCCGTCAGAAATGAGGTGACGGCATGCTTGCTCTCAGCCGAGAGAGGGGGCCTGATTCACCCCAATTCCCGGTGCTGTCTCACGTAGTAGCCTGACCGAATTGACACTGATGGTTATGGTTCGAAAGTTGCGGTAGGGCTGCGCCTAGTCGTATTCGGGGATGTTATTGGCACCGCATCATTGCCTTTTCTTTTCCCCTTTGCTCCGGATTTACGGTACATCGTAGGGTAAACTTAGTATTCATTTTCTGCATGGGACATCGCGGAGTTTTTCCTTATTCTTTTTTTTTTTTCCTTTTTCAACTTTGAGCACACGCTTTGATGTAACATCGTGAGATACTTGAGGCCTTGGGTTGCCTCTGAAGTTGATGGAAGCTTGGTTTCCACCGGCGTGAGCTTCAAAGTTGACTTCGGCCATGAAGGACCTCAGAAATTGTAACGTAGTATCGACCCTCGGAGCAAACAACTGGTCACATATCATATACCCTAAGAGATTGACTGGTTGCTTATCCACTGTCCTGTCACCTTCTAGAAGGGTGAGCCCAGGTGGGTTGAGCTTCTCTGGGCTGTCCACACTCGCCCTTGAAGATAGTCGCGATTAGATTAATAGCACGAGACGCCAAGTGTGCGAGCGATAGCAAACTCGTGATCGTGAGGGTAAGTGATGTAGTAGCTCAGGTCTTTCGGCGACGGCCGTAACAATCTCTCACTCCGGTTTGTCCCATGCCGCTTGGAATTTGGTGGTTGCGCGATCCCCCCCCCGATTGAAAACATCATTGGCTCGCCATCACCTGATTGGCTTTGGCTGCGCAGTGAAGGCCTAAATGCAGGCCATCCCTGAGGTTCTCCTCACCCCGGGACTTGTTTGATTGACCGGTGCGGGGCTTCGAAACCGCGATTTTGACATTGAGCCTGTTGCAACCAGTACGAAACCTGGCGTTGAGTGCAAAGCTACAGACCGCTCCGGCGACAGGCCTTCGTAATTGGAGCTGGCGCCGAAGGCATGAATGCCAGCAAGATCGTCACACTGGTTGAACCGGGCCCCTTCATCAAATCATCTCCGTGCCGAGCTTCCAGAACCGTCGGGACACCAGTACTCCAAAGTCCACCGCGGGACGACTAATAGCAAGCCCTATGGCGCATCTTCTCGGCGCCTCCAGTCCCCTCTGCGATTGCAAGCGAAGTGGAAACAGTTACGCCATCAGGGTGCCTGGGCCGCAGCAGTCGTTCAAGCCGGCCTTGGGTGATGAAGGAATTACGCCGGCGCTGATTATTCTGTTAGGTCACGGGCAGTCGTCCTCCTGTCGTCGTGAGTGAGGTCTTGGAGCGTGCGACGGGTAGATGTAGATGGGATGGACGGTCTTGCACTAAGCTTGAGCTCAAGAACTATGTCGCGGCCCGTCTGACAGGTTGTGGGCACACCCCACCGGGAAACACACCGAGCGTCGTTTGCTCCAGGCTCCGAAGCCTGCAATTTGGTACAGAGTGGATATCCGTACATGAGATCCTTCTCAAGCTCAGGTTGGGTGCGTAAGGTAGAAGCAACCATCCAGCTTGACGGAGACATTCCCAGTTGCGAGTTCACCCAGCCCACCCCCCTCATAGCAAGAGATGCGAGGGCCCTCTGTCGCTCAAATGTTCAGGCGACCGGTCCATTGACCACGCGATGCAAGCGTGCTCTGCGCCCGTTGCGCCCGTTGCGCCCGCTAAGTCATTTGCTGGGCGTCGAGCCAATGGTTCTTCCAGATTGACGGTCGGCTCCCTATGCGATTGCCCATTCGTTACGGAGGCTCTGCACACGCCCGGGATGATTTAGAGGTCTGACAGGCGCACGCTGTGTCTTACCAGGACTGGGGATCAACGACCGGCGGCGGTGCAGCAACTTGCAGATTCAAATTACGTGGGTCATTCGAACAGGCTAGATGCTGAACTCGAGCGCGGCAAGTGAAAGTGGGCGGATGCTGATCAGCTTGGCTTGCGAGCAGTGACGTGGCTTTGGAAAGTCGAGGTTTGTCGGAGCCAACAGGCATCAATCACACTCACTATTCGGTTGATGGCAGTCAGAACGAACACTGTAATTCTCGTGATAAGCCTCATAACATAGGAAAGGCATGGCATAACGCAATACTGCGTAAGACAGTAAAATGCACTTGTACCTTCAGGTAACAGACATCCTCCAGTGTCATGTTTCATGCTTCAGGTCATCTCTTCAGTTACCAATAATACTCAGTAAACTCCCTGCCATTTGTAACCCTGCCCTGCGACACGATCTTGACTGGACTATCACCATAACCTATCCGGAATTCAGCAATAACGGGCCAAATGGTCCACGTACTCCGTCCATGAATAGCAATGCTTCAAACTCTGTTTTCCAGCCTCCTTCAACGGTGGCCCGGCATCACCGACCATTCCTGCTCATCATCTTCATCACAGGGGCTGGTGGACATCACGCAAATCCACTACGGATTGAAAACACAACATGGGCCATATGCCGCCCTCCTTGCCACCTCATTTCGAGCTCCATTGTCCAAGCGCATTCATTACTCCTTGCAGGCGGCGACAGACCTCCATATCCATACCGCCATGGCCTCCTCAGCCCCTGGCCGCAGGCACGAATTGGGCACATCGAAGGCCTTGAATTGAGATGTCTTGCATCTGTCAGGAGGGTCACAAACCCGCTGATGCGACTCAAACCCTCAATTCAGCCCCGCCAAGTCCCTGTTCAATGTGTTGATCCTGCTTCCGCCGCAGGGGCCTTGTCCTCGCCGCTCCGAATGCAACCCCCCCCAAAAGACTCGCAGATGCCATCACTCATGTGACCAGCCATTGAACAAGGCCAGACAGAGTTTGGATAGCTCGGTGGCCGTTGCGTATGTAACACTCTGGCGACCGCCATTTGCGATGTCCACACACCTCAAACCTCAAGGTTAAGAAAACAAAGGGGGCCCTCTGGATCTTCGACACACATTCTCTTCCCAGCATTGTCCACTTGCTATTGTTCGAAACTGATCCAGACGGCGATGCCGGACGGCTCACGGCTTGCGACCACGTTTGCCCAATTACAGTAACTCTCACCGTTGCCTCAAATGCATACCAACGATGCCCGTTTGCCGCGGAACCGTCAAATGAACGGTCAAGGAGTTAACGCGTCTGAGCGTCTCCCATAAAGGTCAAGGTGAGCGTCTTGCGGTGGCATATTACGCTGCATCGCATACTCAAGCCGATCGAACAGGCCCGTGGCATCTTTGGCCCGACGGCACGCCGGACCGTTCGGTGCAATACACCCGTCAACTCTGGAGTCAGGACCATCCCATCCAACGTGTGGCCAGCTGTTTGTGTGTTTGGCCTCTGAAAGCTCTCCAGGAATTCCTCACCGGTCGACCAACTTCACCCGGTTATGGTATCCACTTCTTGACCGAGGTCTTGGATCATTGGCGGGATGCATGGCTCAATTATTCGGAGCCGACGACGTTTGGAGGCGAAGGCCATCTCCAAAGATCTTTGCGCTTAGGTGCATGGCCTGATGTCCATGTGACAACACTTAGCCGCCTATCGCTTCCACGATGCCTCGACTTCCAACAAGTGTTGGAAGAGTACGAGCAGGGGCGTACTGTCAAGCAGCGGGCAAGCATGAGTACCGATGCATGATGCATCATGATACTCCAAGTCGCAGTACATGAATGCCATTCCGCCTGTTGAATTGGCTGAAAAACTGACCAGGTGATGTTTGTCCGCTCCTAGGCCCTTGTCTGTCCCCCCCCCCCTTTTTTTTGCCTCTTCTATTGTACCGGTGTATTCAGGCTGGGAGGTGCGGTGGGGAATCCCAGGAGTCCGGGAAGCCCCCGTGGTATCTTGCATCACGGCCGTAACGATGCGATATATCGTGTGATGAGAGGTTGTGAAACGTGACAAGAGCTCTTTGCATGCGTCACTATTCACAACGTTTCCAAACCGCAGCGTTGACGGGCAAACTTTTGCTGACCTCCCTTTTTCTTTCTTTTTTTCTCAAACGAAATTTGAGAGGACAACTCTGACGATTTCGAGTGGCTCCAAGCAAGGCGATTCTTACATGGAAGAGTCTAGAGATGCGCAGGCTCGGCCCTCGAGCCCGGGTCCGATGAGACCCATCACCAAACCCATGCCTCAAAACGAAAAAAAAAGGCGTTGATGCAAAGAGTCAACTTCGCCAACCCGCAAATGACAATCCTTCACATACCCACCATGTCACACGCGATCCTTGACAATTTTCCACATTCAATCCGACTCTGCGTGATATCTCGGTTGGCCTATCTCGATGTGTTTTTCTCCCGGATCCTTGGGCTTCGCATCGCAATAGGTCTCGCTCGTTATACAGCAATGGTCGTGGAGTAAAAGCCGGCCATCAGTCTTGCCATCTCGATCGTTATCCTCCTTGTCCCAAAGACCAGGGACTGATTCTCTCCCCGAAACTCCATAGATTCCAGAACATCGATCGCGGACACACCTCCGTCTCTAGGAACACACCACCGACGTTGTTCCACGAGATCGAAAATGATGGCTCAGCCTTGGCTTCGTCATCCGTTAGCACTCAGTCAGTTATCATGTCATATTACCGTCATTCGAAGTCTCCTGTCCTGGTAGCGAGAGTATCCCGAAAACAACATGAAACCCAGAAAACTGCCCAGCTTCATCCGACTTGTTCCACAATCAACCAAACAACGAAGACATCGCCAGGTGACGCCGCAGAGCTCATGGATCCATTGGGTGACCACCCACGATCACCGCCAAATTCCCTATTTATCTCCCGGGGCCCCCCCACAATTCGGGGTGAATAGGAAGATTGAAGCAAACAATCCCCTCCTGAACTGGAAGGAGACCACCACCAAAAGGTTCCACATCTCGAAGCATCTCAACGGCGCAGCACCATACGAAGCCCTCGAATACCGTCTCGTCTCAGGCTGTTGGTGACGGCCAAGGGTATGTATTTGTGGTTACCAGACGAATGAAAATTCGACGCGTGACTGACAAGGTGTGAGCATATCGAGGATGCCTGGCAAGACTTGAAGGAAAGTCACTGCACAGTGGGAGTTCAGACCCAACACGCCGGTTCGAGGAATGCACCTCTCGTATCCCGTGGCGTCTCGCGAGATTGTGAGTTGTCGGTTGACGTGGGGAGCGAGAGCGTTCCTTCATGTCGAGATCTGCGATTGGCCTCTTGTTGGCGGTCCCTTGTCCAAAATAGCCCTTACGGGCGTAAGGCGTCGGCGAGGTTGCTAGGTTCAATTTCGAGTCTGTTTGGCCACCAATGCCCGTCTTGGCACCTCCGTCATTGCGAAGGATGAGTACTTTGATCAGCCGATGTGTAGACTTTTTCGCCTTGATTTTGGGCAACTTCCTGCACCCATACTATTTCTAGAGGGACGTATTCTTGTATCGTGGACCTGAAGGTTTAATGACATTCATTCCACTGCCCTGTAAGTGTAAAACTTGGTGTCAATAGCAAAGCATGGCTTCTATGATTGTTCGGGATGAAGCATGACTAGAATCGCCGTCTTCGGCGTCCCGCAGCGGCCAGGAAGTAGTTGAGACTTTGAACGCGGTTTTGGTCCGAGACGTGCGCTCTTTATGGGCCTATCGATTGCAAGTATCGTATCTAGACCCTGCTGTTGTCTACCTCTTACCAAGAGTGGATAAGGCATCTGAGATTCAGAGCATAAACATCAGTGAGGTCAATGGCTTAGAATATATGTTCTATACATCGATGATGGCTTTACTTTCGGTTAGAGCTATTGCCCTTGTTGCCAAAGATCTGCTTGGAAGCGTTCTTGTTCGTCGATGCCCCCCCCCCCCCCCCCCCATTGAGCTCTACCCATGGAATGGGTGGCTCCGAGGCGTTAAAGTTAACCCAGATGAGAACAAGCTTGTCAATGTGAGTATGAATTGATAAAAGGCTGTAATCCCCCTTACGGAAGTCCTCAACTTCGTCAAAATTGGGAGCCTTGGCCAAGTTGCCAGAGAGACCGTAAGACCAGCCTTCAGGTGGGGAAAATGTCAGCACATGTACGTGACGAGCAACCATCATAACAACGAGGAAGACACAGACCATGATAGCCACGGCTAAGGACCAGCTTCTTGCCCTCCCGACCATCCTTGTCCTCGAGGATGGGTTAGGCATGGTGACGACAAACATCGTGTAATGCGTGAATCTCGCCCTTCCTGTCCTTGATGAGGAAGAAGTCGAAACCGGCCATCTCGAAGCGAAGAAAGCTTCCAGACTCCGGTATACGAGAGCGGTGGGTTGTCATCAACCAGTGTTTAGGGAAGATTGCTCGCTTCTCGAATTGGAGGAAGGCGGGTTGATGATACCAGGAGGCGGGCATGTTTCCCTCGGGGATTATGGTGGTGGTGGTTGTGATATTTAATCGCCGGGACGTCCTCTTTTGAGGCAAAGGGCGCCCGCGTCGAGACAAATACTACCTGGTGAGTGCTGTACAAGCAAAGAGAGAGAAAATTACAAGAAAATTACAATGAAAAACAAGAGCTGCTGCAGCGACCTGGGGCCATGTGCGAGAGCTGAAAGCTGCATATTTGTATCTCGCGAGCAATGCTATCTCATTCGTCACGGGCGCTGAGATTGTGGTAGATGGCGGGTACACGCTGCCATAGCAGATGTAGTAGTATTGGATGGTGGAATGTGGCTGCTACCGGAGACAAATTCCTAGACATAAAAGTTCCTCAAGATATTTAACAACTAGAGACAGCCAATGATTACCTAGAGGTTGTCTAAAGCTAATTGATAAATGTTTGGAACAACAAGTTACCCCTTTTTTGTTGTCGTCTTTGGTTTTTGGGTCCAAGTGGAGGATTAGATTAGACGTGCGTAGGTTTGTCGTCAGATGAACTTTTATATCCAGCGTAAAGGCTAGTTAGTTAGTTGGGGTCAAAGTCTGCTTCACGCATCCACACTTCCCGTCATTGTACACTAACGCCGAAGTTCTGGAACGGGATGTCAGGGCACCGGAATACACTCAAATTACTCTCATACCATGCAGACCATCAAATCCCCGTCTCCCAAGGAAGGCGTGGCCTAGTCTCACGAAAGTTGGGCTTGGCTACCTCAGTCATCGTAATACTCCTCCAACTCCTCTTCGTACTCCCTTCTCGCCTCACGCAACGACTCGCGGTCGCTGCCGCTAGAATCAGACCCCCGCGAGCTGGCGAGCTCCTCTTCGTACTCCCTCCTAGCCTCACGCAATGATTCCCGGTCACTCTCGTCGCGATCATGCTCGCGATAGCGGTGCTCAGACCCAGAGTCGCTGCCACGCTCGGAACGGTCATGGCTTTCATGGTCACTGTCCGAATCGGAATCTGAGATTTGGTCAGCTCCATCGTCACTAAGAATTTGAACATGACTCACCGAGAGCGTTAGCAATCAGCGCTCCTCCTATCGCACCGACGGCTAGACCGCCCGCCACGCCAAGCAACATGTTACTGTTGCTACTGCTCTTTTTCTTTTTCTTCTTCTCGTCACCACTGTGGCCCTGTTCATATGGGTTGTTGTGGTACTGTTGCCCATCCTGGTGCTGTTGAGGTTGACCGTAAGGCGAACCATGAGGTTGGCCATATGGGGATCCCGCGCCATAGGGCGAGCCTTGGGTCTGTCCGTACGGTGATCCGTGATGTTGTGCATAAGGTGAGGCATGAGGTTGTCCGTACGGCGATCCTGCCGGCTGACCGTAACCTTGATGACCATGAGACTGACTCGGATCGTCGTATCGCTGCTGCTGTTGAGGCTGACTCTGTTCATAGTTGTGACCAGCATAATAACCCGCAGCAGCACCCGCCGCTCCGGCAGCATACTCTCCAGGCGAAGGTCCACCATGTCCCGGCTGAGGCGAGTGTCCACCATATCCTGGCTGCGGCGAATGTCCTCCATACCGATCCCCATACCCTCCGTAACTAGCCTCCTGCGGCGGCGGCGAAATAACCGGTGACGGCGGAGCAGGTGGCTCCCACTGTGACGAACCATTCGGGCTGACATAATACCACCGACGACTCGACTCATCGAACCTCTTCACCCAACCCTCCGGCAAGCGCGGCGAAGGCGGTCGTCCGTAGCCGTGGTCGGGAGGCCGATAAGGGCCCGCATTGTCGCCATACTGCTGGTGCTCAAGGCGGGGGGAATCAGTGGGATACGGACTCGACTGGTCGCCGTAGCGGTGCTCAGGTCGGGGCGAGTCCGTGGGGTACGGGGCTTGAGATGCTCCGTAGGTGCCGGCTGCCGTGGCAGAAAACTCGGCCCCTCCATGAGAAACCGACCTCTCGGGGTCCGCGGTGCCGTACGCGTCGGGATGATCGTGCCTGTACTCGTCGGCGCCCTGCTGCGGGCCGCCGGCATAGCCCGAGGGGGGGCGTCCGTCGTAGCCGCCGGGGTGGGTGCCGTAGTTGCTGTAACCAAAGTCCTTGGATCCTGCGGGTTCGTTAGTGTGGCCGCATGGCGGGTTGTGGAGTGGAAAAACTTGTCGTCTCACCATACTCGTGCTGGATCTCGGGGTCGTCGGGGATGGTGAAGCCACCGAGCTGCCCCGCCAGCTTGGCGACGTCAAAGTTTCCGAATAACGACATTGCGTTTTGCTGCGATGTTCTTTGTTTACGGTAGCGACAGTCGGAGGGAGAGTTGAAAAGTCAGAAGAGAAGAGAAGACGTTTTGCGACGGCGTGAGGTGATGTCCGTCGCGGGGGTCAAGTGACGACGGCTAAAGGTGTGAGTCGGGGCCACGAGGGACAAAAAAAAATCAGATGCGCGCAGAAATAGGAAATAAAAAGAGAGAGGAGCCAACCGCCTAAAGACCCGCGTGCCGGAGGATTCGTAATGCAGCTGCTTGGGGGGGGCTGCAGGTTGCACTCTTACTGCACGGCAGATTGGTTCTAGTTGGCGACGACACTATGCGATGCACCTCCACGTGTTCTCGTGGACCCCTCCTGCCCACTATGTCACTCTTCATGGAGGGGCACGAGGAGGGGAAAGACGTATTATTGACCACTGCTGAATTTACCTACTTAGACCTTTCCCCATTCTTAAATTAACAGTGACATTTTCTCAGGGACCCCCCACGCTTTGCAGCCATCCCGTCATCTGAACATGACCTCGGGACGACCCGCCTGTTCTGTAGGGCTGAATCGAGGCCTTTATTCTTGCGATGCGTAAGAGACTATGGTGATGATTCCAAACTATTAGCAAATAAGTAGGATTAATTAATACGAGAATGTCTATATTCCCCCGTTCTTTTAAAGACCTACTTTAGGTAGGTAGTGCACGAAATGTTACCCATCTTAGGTACCAAGCCTGTACCAAGCCTGGAAACTAGGGCTGGTTACCAAACATGCGGCAGGAGCACCCACGGAAGGCACTGGCTTCTATAGTAAACTTTCCTTTCCTGTCTTTCAGCAACGAGCATGCCTTTGGTGAAGATGGTCTAGGGGTGGAATTGTATGCCTGGGTTCGGCAAAGCTCAATGGTTCGAGTTCGGTGACCCTACATAAGTCCCTTCGGCGCCTCGTTGTTTTTTGCTTTCGCCGGTTTGATTCCCTACCTGATCCGGATCGCAGTATAGATTAAGACAAAGGTGCGATACCTTACCATCGGGCTTTTTGGTATTTCGAATGGACGGCAATTGTTATCACAATAAGAAAAAAGCTCCTCCCCCCTAATTAGTCGTCATGTTCCAACGTCCCAGCCCTCACCCTCGACCTCCACCTCCCACTCCTCTCCCTGCCCCCATCCTCTTCCCCCTTCTCGTCGAGCCTGTCCAGCCCCTCAATCAAATCCACCACATCAGGAGGCGGCCTCGACTCAAAGACAGCCTGAATATCCCCGTGCGGCGAGAACCCCGAAAACTGCCTCCATCCAAGCAGCCCGTTCCTCGTCCTGCCCCTCTGCCGCCTCGAAAACTGCCGTCTCTCGTACAGACCAATCACCAACAGCGTCGGCAGGTTCAACGCCCGGATGAGCGCCACGTTGACCCGGTGAAACGTCTCCGCGCCGACCGCGAACCTCAGCGGCAGCAGCGTCAGCAGCGCAAAGATGTTGAACGGCGGCGGGTACGCGAAGATGGCGTCGCTCTTGACGCCCTCGAACGTCAGCACGGCCCGTCGGAACTGCACCTCGGCCGTCTCGTCGGCGATGATCTTGGAGAAGGTGTTGGTCAGCATGGCGACGAGGATCGTGAGGAACAGCGTGTTGCCCAGGAACGCGAACCCGATCATGAGCGCGGGCCCCAGCACGACGTGGAACTGCACGCTCTCCTCGATGCCCGTGCCGTCGAGCCCGAACCAGATCCAGAGCATCCACTTGCCGATGGTGAACCACGACGGCGTCTCGTTGAAGTTGTCGTTGGAGTCGATGAGCCACTGCAGCGCCAGCAGGAACCCCATGAAGCACCAGCACGCGAGGAACGACAGCAGCATGAAGTCCTTCATCATGGCGTGCAGCGAGATGAGGACGATGTTGTCGGGCGCCGTGTTGAAGGCCACGCGCGTGAGGAGGATGGGCGCCGCGAGCGGGAGCACGTGCAGCCCGTGGCCGTCGGGGAAGTGGCCCGCCGCCACGTCGTAGATGCGCGCGAGCACGTAGGCCCCGTAGATGAAGGAGAAGGTCACGTCGAGCCAGCTCCAGAGGTTCTGGGCGTGCACTTCCCACCCGTGCTCGATGATGGCGGCGAACTCGTCCAGGACCCACCCCGCGGCGTAAATGCAGAACAGGAACTCGAATACTTCATTGCTGCTTCGCCGGTACAGCATGGCGAGGAAGTAGAGAATCATCAGCACCAGAAACTGCGTGAACTCGATGAAGTTCCGCGACCGAGGGACGATGAGCCGATAGTGGTTCAGTATCGGCGCCTTGCGCGGGTCGTAGAGTGAGATGGGGTGGTACTTGTAGTGATCCGGAAGTATGTCCACGAAGGACAGGGGCGTGTAGGTGACTCGTCCCTCGTACACCGCATTCACGACCCTTTGGCACCCCGCTGAGCTGATGAACGTCTTGCTTTCCGATAAGATGGCCAGCTCGAGAGCTGTCAGCTTCCTCTCCAGACCACCACGTTCCTGTACGGCCCACTGCCGCCGGCCCTCGAACTCAACCGCTTCCGGCGCTCCCTCGAAGGGATCGAAGCCGCCGACGAGGATGCGGGAGAGGAAAAGCAGCCCTTGGGACCCGGGGTTGTCTTCATGGAAGCGACGGAGAGTGCGGGTTGCGACGAGTTCGCAGAGGGTTGCGCGAGCTATGTTGACGGGCTGATGCACTGTTGTTGACTGTTGGCGGAGAAAGTAAAGGCGGTTTGCGAGAAGGCAATAGACTGAGATTGTGTCAGTGAGCAAACCCAAACAAGTGAGTATGCACGAGTACCTATCGTAATGTCCTTCGCGTTGTAGAGCCTATCAACCAGGGGCCTGACGATGAGTACGTTGAGCCGGGGGTCGTTCAATTGGTCGAGTGTGTAAGGATCATCTACACGGTCAGTCACCATCTCAGTCTCACGCCGTTGCATCAGTAGTACTCACCGATGCTCGCAATGATGAGTCGTCGCGCACTACCTCACCGTCAGCTTACAGTAACACTTCACCTCTCGTTGTAATTACCGATGCATTGACACATAAATGGACAACGTGTCGCCCACCTCAAAGCCACTCCCCTCATCCTGAAGACAAGCCTCCGTCTCAGAGCCGCCCGCAGCCCCCGGCCCGTCCTCATCGTCATCGTCGTCCAACAGTCCAGGACTCGGCTTAGGCCGCTCCTCCCGAGGAGACCACAACTTATCCTCGTCCATCTGCTCCGACCGTCTCATGTCCGGCTTCAAAGTCCGTCTACGTCGCAAGTACATTCACGTCAAGAACGACATCGAGAATGAAAAAAAAAAGAGAATCGACGACTTTGTGAGAAACAAAAGGGTTTCAAACGAGAAGCAGATAGGGTGACGGGAAAGTGACGATCGTCGTTCACAGCCTCCGCCAGAGTGTCCCGTAATAAGGGAACGCGCGCTTGACAAACGGGTATCCCTTTTAGTCATGGAAATCTTGGCGAGCTCGTTACCCGCGATGCCCAGGATCGCAGGGAAAACCATTATGTAACCGCGACTCGTGCACAAATGATGCCCCCTGGGCCCTGATAGCTGGCCGTTCGGCCGGACAGGAGCAAATCGAACTGTCCGACGTTCCGAGACGCCATGTCATCTTGATCGCGTACGTGTATAAGCGAGGAATCAATTGGAGCTGCATGTTGGCTTGTGTTAGTTGCAGGTGTGGGTACCACCGTCGCGACAGACGGAAGAGATCGAGCAGATTGGGATGTTTTCTAGATGATGAGGACCACAGTGGAAAAGTAGCAGCAACTATTCTGACATCGAAGCAGTGGTTTCATATCCGAGAATGGGGATCTGATGTTGCATCGTATCTCAAGATTGTTGTGAAAGCCAAGAAGGCCATGGATAAAGCGTCCCGTCGCTGGGCGGTGGGCCCGGGCATGACCTCTCGTCGGGAAAACAATCCTCCGATTCATCCTGGCGGTAGGTAGGTCCCGGTCCCGGTCCCGGTCCCGCCGCCGCGGACCCAACCACCGCGGGGTCCTATCGATAACCAAGCTCCCACCTAACCTTACGCAGCGTCATCCCGGCACCTATTCCACCCAAACCACAACCTCTTCCACGACCTTCCTCTCCTTCACCAACGATAAACCCCCTTTCGCGTCCGCACCGAAGAACTTCCCCCCCCCCAAAATGAACCGCCTCTTCGGCGCGGCCCCAAAGGGTCCCAAACCGACCCTAAACAGCGCAATAGGCAACATAGACGACCGCATCTCCTCCATCGACGTGAAACTCTCGGCGCTGACCGCGGAGCTCAACACCTACCAACAGAAGCTCTCCAAGATGCGCGACGGGCCCGGCAAGAACGCCATCAAGCAAAAGGCCCTCAAGGTGCTGCAGCGCCGCAAGATGTACGAGTCCCAGCGCGACCAGCTGCAGTCGCAGGTCTGGAACATGGAGCAGGCGCAGACGATGCAGGACAACCTCAAGAACACCATGGCGACGGTCGACGCGCTCAAGACGACCAACAAGGAGCTCAAGAAGCAGTACGGCAAGGTCGACATCGACAAGATCGAGAGGCTGCAGGACGAGATGGCGGACCTGATGGACGTCGGGAACGACATCCAGGAGAGCTTGGCGAGGTCGTACGACGTGCCCGAGGACGTCGACGAGGCCGAGCTCGACGCCGAGCTCGAGGCGCTGGGCATGGAGGCAGAGCTGGAGCCGGACATGGGCGCCGGGTTGCCGAGTTTCATGCAGGAGGAGTTGCCACAGTTTGTGGATGAGGAGCCGGCGAAGGAGGGTGGAAAGGTCAAGGAGGCTGCTGGTTAAAATGTTCACGGGTCTCGGAGTTATGGGAGTACGGTAGCACTCCGAGGGGAGAAATAGCATGGGTTGCGGATTACATGTGAATTTACACACTTTCTACCGAAATGCTGGTTTATACATGCGAAAGAAAGCAGGGCCAAGTTCGCTTTCATGGTAAACACACACGCTATGCTTGTGACGATGTTCCCACATCTACTCTACCGTCCCGAAGAAGCGCGCGACGTTCTCCAATTCCGGATCATTGTTGCAAAAGTCCCATCCGACAATGATGCTGTTCTGGCTGCAACAAATGATTCTGCGCGCGTCGTACTGTAGCTTGAAAATCCTTGCCGGCCCGCTGTCCTGCGGACCACGGGGGTGCTGAGCGTTTTCGCCCTGTTGTGGTACCGGCACAGCTTGCGCTTGGACAGGCGCGCCGGGCTGGTTTGCTTGTCCCTGGGCTTGCTCCGACTGAGCCTGTGCTGGTGCAGGAGCCGCGCTCTGAGTCTGGGTTTGCGGCGCCGGTCTGTAGCCCTGGATATGCAAGTGTCCCTGGACTGAACTCGTGGGAGTCTGTGAAGTGGAAGGACCAGCCGATCGCCGAGGAACATGCGCAGTAATAGCGGCACGCATTTGTTCCAGGTTGGCAGCGGTAGTATGTGGGGCGTGGTGTCGTCTGGGCCTTTCGCTAGATGGCGGTTCGTCTATAGAACGGTAGGGCGGGATGCTTGGCTCTTGACCGTTGGCTGCAGCGAGCGCAGCAAGAGAAGGTATGGTAGGCGGGACAAGAGTCTCCGGTGTCTCGCCGTTAGCCGCCTGACGACGACGGGCCTGGGAGATGGTCGACTCTATCTGAGCCGCGTTAAACACGCCCCGCAACTCATTCCTCGTCCTCGGGTTCGGATCTCTACTAATCATCATATGGATATGTGCGGATAGTGCCAACGCGGCTGGGTGGTCTCTGAGCATGGACCTAAAGGCCGCAGGACCTTGGGGCACGGTGATGTTGATCAGCGTGGTGAGGTGCTCAGTGTTTGTAGAGCCCGGCGTTTCGGTGGTCGAAGTAGCTTCGCCATCAGTGGCACGAGAGGAGGATGGCTGAGATGGTTCCTGGCCTCCGCCTTCACGGGCAGCCGCAGCCGCTTCTTCGGCAGCTTGCTGTGCGACCCGTGCTTGGTTCTGTGCAGCGATTCCCGCCTCTTCCTGGCGCAGATGGTGCTGAGCCTTCCAAACACCTTCCTTGTCGCGACGCCAGACGATGATGGTCTGATCGTAAGAACCAGACACAATGCGGGCGTATTTGCCGCCGCCACCACCCGGAGGCAGGTTGGCGCCATACGCCGTGATGTCCTCCGGTTTACTGCTGCCAGCGTTCCTAGGCCGGCTACGACGGCTGCCTGTCTCGGTGAACGGGCTAATTTTACCCTGCGCTATCGCCTTGAAATACTCATTGTCGATCCTCTTCGCCTCAAGCCTGTCTTGTTCCTCACTGTACGGCAGATCTCCAAAGCCAGCCTGTATCGTACGGACCAGATTCGTGTGTGCTCGCAAGCTGGCTACCTCAAGACCAGTGGCTCTATCAAAAACCTTGACTTCGTTGTCGCTACTACCGCTAACGATTCTGCGGCCATCGTACTGCACGCAAGCAATTCCCTTGCTGTGGCCGACGACTGTCCGGATGCAAAGCTGCTTAGCCCAGTCCCAGACCTTGATGTTGCGATCACCGCTAGCAGAGACAACCTCGTCCTTGCAGATCTGCACGGCGTTGACGGCTGCCCCGTGACCATCCAAGACACCGATCATGGTGTACGCCGGCTTGATGGGTAACTGGTCCATTGGGTTGTTGTAGCCATAGTCGCGGAGGTTTGTTGGGGCGGAGTAGAAGATATCGGCATCACCATATCCGGGGTCGCCGTACTTGATCGGTCTACGGTTGAAAATTTTGATGGACTTGTCCTTGGAGCACGTAACCAAGATGCGCTTGTCGAACTTGACATTGAGAACGGATTCCGTATGCGCGTGCGACAGCCGCTGGATGATCTCTCCCGTTGAGAAACGCCAGAGGATGACATCGGAATCACTGCTGCCAGACACTATCAGGTCCTCCTCCGGACTGGAATCGAATTGCAAGCACAAAACGGACCCATTGTGGCCTAAGAGTGGCTTCCTTAGCAGGCGTTGGTTGTACATACTCCAGATGCGGATCGTACGGTCCCGACTTCCGCTGACAAGGTACTCCGTATCGTACTGCAAGCTGTAAATGCATTCATTGTGGCCTTCTTGGGGGTGGTCCGGGTGAGGAAACTGGAAGTTGGAGAACTTGCCGAATTCCCAGTTCCTCTCGAGCCGTCGACGCATTGTATAGAGATACTTCCAGTTGAGCCTGTATCCCGAACTGGTGCCGTCCCACGACCAGAGCTCAGCTTTCGGGATATTGATCTTACTCTCACACTCGCCCGAAGATTCGGCCGGGGCTGGGGGAATTTGTGGCTCCTCCTTCCCAAAAGCAGTCATATGCAACGGCGACGCCTTGCATTTGCCCTTGGAATCGAACCTGTCAGCGCTGCGGCTCTTGGATCCCGGAGCAGAGCGGTCCAGGTCCATATCACCGGGCTGCGGCGTAGCAGAGTTTCGACCAAAACCGGTGAAGGACGATGCCGGGCTGCCGAAGACGCTGTTGGACATGACAGAGTCTTCAGCCTTGGGGGCACGATCGGCATCTGTCATCTCGAGGTCGTCGTCGTCGGAAATCGCGCGCTTCTTGTACGTGTGCCCATCTTCTGAAGACCGAACGCGATGGACGGAATTGGAGTTCAGACGTTCGGCGCACCGGTTCTTCTGTTCCTCCCACTTCTGTATCTCGGGGTAAATGGCCTGCCAGCCCTCCAAGTGGTACAGCGCCTCCCACAGCTTCCTATCCAGAGCCAGATGATGCCAGGCGTGGCATGATCTGGCGACATGGATAAGGGAAACTGGGTCAAGGTAACCCAGGATTTTAAGACAGACTTCCGGGGGCAGGTATTGAACGAAGTTGATAAAAAGGCGAGGATAGACGGATTTGATTATGTCGTTTATGTTGATAGTAGGGAGATGAGCGAGCAGCCTTTTCGCGAGTACTGGATTGAGGCGGCGTCAGCTGGGGTAGAACATGCCACCATCGACTTCGATTTGACTTACCAGTTTTCTGGTCGTCGGTCCAATCCTGCCTTTCAATAAAGGCAATGACCGCCTCCGTGTCTCCCCGAACGGCGAGACTGGTGCTCCCGCTGGCGCCAGAGAGAGAGTCATCCTGGGCACCGTTGAAGCTTGGGTTTAGGGGATCCTCGGAATAGCCCTCGTCGGCTTCTTGAATCGGGAGGGAAAATGAGGCCATATCGGGAGGCGGTATACTGGTGTACGAGAGGTGCGAAGTTGTTGCGCGGGCTTTGTTCGCTGCAACTCTAATGGGAAATGTCGTCGCAGGCCATCCAGGCGGAGGAGGCTGAAGGGTTCGTGCTTCTGCGGAAGAGCCGGGGGGCTTAGTTGGATCTTCTTCTTCGTTGACTCGCTACAGCGACTGCGGCGGCTCACGGTAAACGTCGCAACTTTGAGCAGGACGAGGCAGAATGCGGGCGCGGATTGGTGTTGATGTCAGACCGCGTGACGTAAATGCGGCAACCTCTGTGCGGGTGGTGGGCGAACGCGACGCAGGGCCTCAAGATTCAGTCTATCGTCGTAGCCAAACAACCCCTGAAAGCTGAGGTAGCAAAAAAAGCAAGATAAAAACAAAGAACACCGTTGGATGGATGACTGGCTTGATGGTTTCGGGGAACCGGGCTGGGGACTAGAGAGAGAAAATACGAGCAGGAAATGAGATGGGACGGAATGGGATGTCAATGTTGGACGACAAGTTATTTGTTGGTTGGCACTGGAAGTTTGGCTGTGGCTGAAGGAGCTTCGTTGGTCCAGCTTTTTGGGGGGGTTGCAATTGCAGTTGCAGCCTGGAGCCTGTTTTCGGTACCTACCTAAGGTATGGCACTGGTTGGGTTTATTGGGGGTGAAATGGAGAGGGTTAGAAGGGGAGAGGGGGGGGGGGGTGGTAAGGTAAGCCGGGAGACGGGAGAAGCAGAAGGCACGAGCAGGAGGGGAAGAGAGACGGACGGCTCCAGCTTGCTTTGGAAACAATGGGAAGCAAAGCCCAGCCCAGCCCAGCCCGCAGGACGTGGCGCCGGATTGGACGGGCCGCGGGGCAGTACCTATGGAGTGAGAGAACAGGCGGTACGGCAAGCGGCAGGCGGCAGGCGGCAGGCGGCAGGCACTCTGCAGTGCTGCACCCAGCAAGCGGGAGCGGAGGGAACTGCGGCGGCGGCAACGAGAACAAGAACCTGAACAGGGAGAGAAAACAGGGCAGCTCAGAGACAAGGGTCCAGTCCCAGAAGAGCCTCCACCGGGACCTGAGGAGACCACCACTAAAACGTGCAGAGGTTCGCCGCTGGTGCGTTGGCGGCCGCTAGGGACGGGGCCGGGAGGCAAATCGGCGGCGATGTCGGGGCTGCGCCGGTGCGGTGGCTGTTGTCAGTCTCGACGGTTGAATTTCGCTCATACAGCGATGGCTAGTCTTCACAAACCCATGGCAGTCATAATCCTGCAGATTCGGAATTCCGCAAGCCTTCATTTCCATTATGCGGTTTCGTAGCATAATACAGAAATGGTCGAATCGTATGGGAGATGTGCGAACCGGCTCTGAGGTGTCATCTTACACTACTTACTCATGTGGAACCCTCTAGTGGAGTGCCACAGTCGATGAGCATGGAGAGCGGGATTAACAGCGGTCAGGAATGCGGAATCTCCAAGTTGCCTCCTCGCCGGGGCGACTACCTGTGGGCAACTGTGGCAGCACTCGCCGTTACCCTTGCCGAGCATCTGACAATGCTGCACAGTGAGGCTCAACAGCGGCCAGTCAATGTACTACTAGTATTCTAACCCGACATTGCTTTCCCGTCCTAGATTGCCTTTCCCCTCGCAGCCTATGCCGTCTCAATCAAACTCCAACTCTATCTTTGCCTTTGCAAAAGTCCCGAGCCCCTGGCAAACTACAATTCCCATACTGCCTGCCACGATCCTTACCTCAAACCCCATCTCACCAGACACTAGCTCCCCGACCACCAGCGTTGGTTCATCAGATATTGATCATGTCTTGCTGAGACTCAAGCTCGAAGCTTGTTTTTATTTTTGTTTCCTCCTTCTTCTCTCTGTATCGTGACCCTTTTTGGCAGTGTCGCTTTTGCTTTTGCGGTAACGCGATCTGTGACTTCTAGTCCTCGAAAACCTCAAGCCTCCAGCTCGTCTAGATGATGACATTGATGTGGGTCGGTATGCCAATGGACGGGCTGTCGCAGAGCTCCGAGGCAGCAGTTCGGACTTTTGACGTGAAGACTGCAGCTGCCAGGGTGCCGTGATCTGCATTTCGCTGCCCATTACGATTGATCACCGCGGACTACTGAGTCCTGCTGTTGGCACTTGCCCAAGATTTCCTTGCGTTTGGAGAAACCTTCTAGTCACCCGTCAATAACACGTGTGGATCGGCAACGGCGACATCTCGCCTTGATGAACTGTTTCCCCCATCTCGGTCGCTACAAAACATGACCGGGTTTGTCTTCTTCGCGGTTGGCCGTGCTGAACTTTGCCACGGCTTACCACGATGTGCACCTGAGATATCGTTTATAAAGCGGCGACTTTCTTTGCTGTGTCGGCGAGTCAACGGAAGAGCAGAAAAGCAAGCAGGAAATCTCGGAGCTGGCAAGATGCGACTCTCGATTCGTTTCGCCGCCGCACCGACCGCCCCCCTTCCCTTCGCCTCCGAGTGTCGCCCGTTCCGGATACCCACATGAGTGCGCCCTCTTCAACACGAGGATCCCATCGTTGTTAGCGTAGCTCACATACCCGCCTCTCGCACACGATGCCCAGATGGTGATGTGCGCGGCACACTGTACGAGTCGTCCAACCAGCGTGCCAGCGAGCTGAAGCATGCAAATAAACTCGACACAGAGTCAAGTGCAGCTTCGGCGGCGATGACGTCACTCCAAGGTCTTGGTACCCGACGAGAGCAGTGTAGACCAAATTTGGTTTCTTGGGTATTCGCTATTCCCACAATGTAAGCACGGGGTCCCTCGTCTTTCAGCTTCACGATAACTCCGTGATGGCATTTTGTACCCTTGGCGGCCTTGGAGACTGGCTGTGGTCCACCACACTCTTTACCGCACCTTGAGGCAATTCCGAGCATTCGGGCCGTTACGCGGGCATAGCAAAGAATCTTGCCAAGAAATCTTGACCAAGCCTGCAGCACTCCATCTTGATTGCGAACTGCAAGCAGAATGTCGGTATCGCGAAATGCTAACCAGCGGGCTTTTTCCTTTGGAGAAGAAAACCAGCCAAAGGCGCACTCGAAGAGGATTTCCGGGGTACTTCGGCTCTTGGTGGGCTCCACCAAGACTCCCACTGACGAGGGTTGGGCCGATGAGGTGCATGCACCAGAGATATGTCCCGATAGACTATGCCCAGTTGGATAATCGCTCGTCAGCCTCAACCCAATAGTAGCAGCTTGATAGTTGGGGCCTGGGCGCATTGCTGCAGATTTCTGGTCAAGACCATTTCAGTCTGCTAAGCCAATTTTCAGGGCAACTTTCAACGCAGCCGCCGGCGGCCTCTTGTGCGCCATGATCGAACGAATCCAATGCCGGTAAGCGGTCACAACTATTTCCCCCGTCCCTCCAGCGGGGCGCCGGGTTTCGACTATGCCGCCTCTAGAGGGCCCCGGCGTTCATCAGCAGCCACCAGCACCCCTCGCCCATCCTTCTGCCCAAGACCTCACACCAGAGCGGCGTCCCAGGCCGAGAGTGAGACGCGCCGTTGAAGCCTCAAAGTCACTTCACGTCCGGGGCGGAGATGAGTGGAGTGACACGCTTCCTTTTTTTTTTTTACCCTCCCCGTCGGGACCACGCGAACAAGAAACAGGAGGTGCGAGCATCGGGCCTTGTGTCGATAGCCACACGCAAGTATTAGACCAGAATAACCTGAAAATCGCATACAGAGTTGCACAACATCGCAAGCAAGGTACGACGTGGTAAGGTGGCATGCCTTAGGGCTTGCCCATGTCGACCTAAATGGTCGAGAAATCAATGTAATGGGCATCTGTCCTTCGTTGGTCCTGTAATAGTCGTCATGTGAGGCTCCCATTGTTTCTTATATTCTTGGTGGGTCACCTCGGGTGCATGAACACGCTGTTTCAACTGTTTTGACGAGGTTTGGTTAGCCGCCATGGGTGTATAGCTGGACTGAATTCGCGCTATTCCCTCAGTCCCGAGAGCCGGACATAAAGGTTACCAAGAGAGCCTCATCTGGTCCATGGTTTAGGTCCAGTCAAAGACCGATATCCAACAGTGACGATATCTGCCCAGGGTCGACGGATAGACCGTTTGTCGGGCAGACTGACAGCGATTTTGCAGATACTGCTGCAGATGTTCGTTGAGAAGACCCTGGACAAAAAAGGTTACCAGCGAGAGAAGACCCTGGAGGGGCAAGACGGAAGAGTCAGAATGGGCGAGGATGCCCTGTTCTCTGGCAGAGACTCGAGTCGATAGCAAGGGATTCCCGTGCACCGAGGCGAAACAACAGACGGATGGGAGACGCTCATACACTTGTCTGAGAGCCAGCGGGCGAGAGTCAGGTTGGAAGCTGTCGGTCGGGCGGCTTGGACGCTGACGGGCAGCACAGGGGTTCGGTCGGTAGCATGGACCATGTCGTCGCTAGCAGGCGGCAGAGCGACAGACGGCGAGAGATTCTAGGACGAGACCAGGCGGCAAGACGAAGATCTGAGCCGGGGAACAGGCGGCGAGATGGGGAGGCCCGAAGACTGCAGACACGATGACCGGAGGGCTGTGCTTGAAGGCGTATTGCGCGTCGCTAGTTTCGAGTATGGGATAGACCGAATCCGACAGTATCAGGGCAGTTGGAGACACGGCCAACGTCTTTTTCGTCTTGAGACAGAAGCTACTGGCTGGTGAGATCGAAACTGCAGGTAAACGGTGATGCTTTTGGAGTAGAAAGGAGAGCAGACGATGCTGCAGTACCTTCCGTGGTGAGGATCGATGCCTTCTTTCTAAGGTACTTGGGAAGGAAGCCGTGTTGGCAGGTGCTTTCCCCTGGTGGGCTCCTTCCGCCTTCCGGCACGATCAGAGAGGCAGGAGGAGAGGAGGTACAAGGTACTTGCACTGTCAAGACTCGGACTCAGAGGTACGGTAGGCGGGATCTACCACTGCCGCACTCTGGGTCGCTCCCGCTTACACATAGTTGGTCCCTTCGCTTCAACACGCGATGGGGTGGCCTGAGAAGTTGGAAGGAAGTGGGCAGTCAGCTCATGGCGCGTTGCAATGATGGATCCAACGATCGAATTCTTCAGCGGGGAGGGGGGCTACCTGGTAAGACGGTAGAATTTGATGGTCTTGCTGGCGGACGTTGGGCTTGAGTCCTTAATCAACTGCAAGCAGCCGGCGCCCCGGCAGGCATGCGATGCAACGACGACCATGCAAAGGCGATGGAGCCTCGCCAATCAAATTGTGACCAACGGCGGCCAACTTAGATCCGAGAGACATCTACATCTACACGAAGGTGTTGCGCGGTATTGACTTATCAGCAATATCGTGATATGGTCTCCAGGAGATGCCCGTTTGCGCCATGCTCGTCATTCAGGGCATGATGGTGACACACGTCAAAGGAGACGGAATACGGGCCGGGCTGGAGGAAAGGCTGCGTAGGATATCTTTTTGAGGGTTTTAATCTGTTTCTGATGGCTGTTATTACTCTCTCACTCATACCGCACGCAGTACTAGATACTTTACCCAAGCTCAGACTCCGCGGCTGCAGGTCAGGTATGTAAGGTAAAGTATACCTACCCAGGGATTCTAAACGTTAGTTCGCAACTTCTGGCCCACAGCTCTCGGGATCAAGTGTTATTGGGTTGAATATCTGGGGCATGTACTTCTCATAGAATAATAAGTGAGAATAATATAT
>JAVHLV010000247.1:0-101238 GCA_036785495.1 Colletotrichum neosansevieriae | reverse complement strand
GGGGGGGGGGGGGAGAATAGACTAAATTACCTGTGAACAGTTTTCTCAAGTCTTGTCGTCTCGTGTTGCCTTGTTTGCGCAGAGTTAGTCCGTGGATTCGTCTGAAATCGAGAGCCAGATGTTTGTCTTCTTGTTGTACTTTTCCCGGTTCGGCTCGGACGTTTGAGAAACAGACAAGCTTCTTCTTTTTCCAGCACAGCCCAGCCAAGATATTTCAGCTCGGTCGGCCAAGTAAAGTCTAAGGGCGAAGAGAAGGGAGGGCATCGTGATCGACTCGTCTCAAGTCGTCTCGACAATCCTTCCCGCCCGCAGTTCCCACGTGTGTTTGAGCTATCCGATCGCAGATGCTTCTCGTTTTCCGTTACCTTGTTCCGAAGGTCACCGGGATGAGGGCGGGCGGGGCACTTGGAGGCTGAACCCCACTCCATGTGAATACCGGACCCGGCCGATCATGGCCGCTGCAGAGCTGGTGGGGCACCTCGGAGATATGGGTCCGTTTCCGTCACTTATCAAGGTACTCGGCCCGAGGGTCATCCATCCGGGTTCCTCGGTCCAATGACTGCTCTATGTGCGTAATGAATCCGGCCCTGAGCGAATCGCCCCGACAAGCATCCTATTCCCGATTTCAGACCTGGAGCGAAACGATTTCGAATCTTGCAACTAAAAGACGGAAGCCAACCTTGATAACTTCTAGGATGATTTTGTGTCCAGCACGAGCGTCGCCTTTGTGGTGGTTCGCATGGTGCTTTGAGCGGACTAAATTGCTTAGGAACGCGCAAAAGAAATAACGGATATAACATATTAATAGTAATTAAATACGACAATTGTCATGGTAGAAATATATTCCAAGCGGCCCTCTTATCGCGCTCCGGTCTCCTTCTTGACAAACACGCACATCGCCTGCATGCAATCGATGCTCTGTATCTCCTTGGTGAAAGCGTGCTTTTGCGCGGCGACGGTCTCCAAATGTAAGTCGATTGCCTCGACACTCATGATGTCGTCCAAGATCTCGTAGAGGAGCTTCGTGAACGTCGACTTGCCCGCGTCGATTCGGGATGGGTCACCGCCGTAAGGCGTCATGTAGCTGGTGTGCAAGTCCTCGACGATATAGATGCCGCCCGGACGTACGTATCGCCACAGCTCGATGAGACTGGTCATCTGGTGGTTCATCGCATGGCCTCCGTCGTCGATGAGGATGTCTACGAGACCGTCGGCCGTGATGGCAGCGCCTGCCTTGTGGAGGAACGGCGGGCTCGCCTGGTCGCCGTAGTACATCTTGGGCCCGGGATGCTGAGCGGCCCATTCCTTACCGCACACTTCGTCGTACTCGACGATGTGGATATCGAGTTGCTCGAAGTACTGTATCCATGTCGCGTACGAGCCGCCGGGACCGTGGGGCTGTAGGAGTGTGAGCTCACTTCAGACCCGGGCGGCAGAAGGCAGAGGAGGGGGGTTTATATTCACCATCCCACAGCCGAGACCGATCTCAAGCATCTTGACCGGCACATCGCGAAAGGCGGGGAGGTACTTGTCGTACAAGACACCATAGTTGTGGGTAGTCACCTTGTCCGTGCCGGAGTTGACGGCCAGTTCGGAAAAGGTGGGACGGTTGTCGTGCTTTCCGCCGTGGGATGATGCTACATGGCCCGGCTTAGCACCCTGAGAAGAGACCGGTCAGTACTGCAATGGGTACATTATGTCGTGACATTTCAGAATGCTCCGCTATGATTGCACGCACTTCTTCCATGCCCTCGATGGCTTGATGGCCTCCGGGGAATCCCTCGCGCGATTGATGGATCGTGGCAATGAGAAGGAGGAGGAGGGCCGTGTTGAGGCATATCAATATATACCACCTATTGTTGGAAGAACTGGCAAGAAAAGGCTGTATCATCGTGTCGGCGGTGCGGTCGATGTTTTTTCTTTTTGTAATGTAATGAGCAACTAGACTGCCCGAAAGGTGACTGTCCAAGTTGTTTAAGTACTCTGCGTAAGGGGTCGTGATGATGTTTCACTTTGCCATTTTATTTTATGGGCTGATAGTCCAAGGGATCATCTGTGAACAGTAAGTATTTAACGACGGCGCGGCGTATTTTGCCGTTTCTCCTTCAAGATGCCGCCGCTGAGGAGGCGTTCAGCTGCTCCCTCGATACCCTGCGCTTTTTTCTTATCATGGTGACTGACTCAATCAGAGAGCCAGCAACGTAAAGTGTCGCTTTCAAAAACGGCTCCAGACGCTCAAGAGTCGATGTACGATCCCTTGAACCGATTCCCTCTCCCTTCGGAGTACCCTCGCATTCTAGTCGACGCCGTGTGCTTGCCGCCACCTACACGAGGGGCAAGATAAGGACAACAGTGTTGGAATTTGTCTTCCAGGCCTTTTTTTGTGTCAAGACTCGAGGAATCTTGGCGGCTGGACTTGTCAAGTCTCAGAGGCGGTATGGGTAGAAATGGTTTGTGAGGCGTTCTCGCCTTCACGAGGTAGTGCAGATCTGAGGCGCTCTCAACTTGACCCGAGAATGTGATGCCCTCGCTTGTAACCGAACATGGGGTCGCACTCCCGACAGCACTTATTGTCAAGACCAGCGCATCACACGGTCTTACGGGCTCGAGCTCACACTTGTGTTAAGCTTAAAGGTTCAAAGGATATCCAAGGCAGAAGTGCAAGTACTACTGCTAGGGCAATCATTTGGCCTCTATGAGACGAGGGCACAGCTGAGACATTCATGGAATGTAAGCAGGAGCCCTTCCATGCCTCAGCGTTGCCCTCCTGGGCCTCCAGAACGAGCATCGATATGAAGACGCGGAACTTGGAAGGATGGAGGTGAACAGGTTGTTTCATTTTGTCAGTTACGGAGAATACTATATTAGGCTTGCTTGCCTGCGTGCGCGCACTTCATCGCGACCGGAGCTATCTGATTTGCGTCCCGGCTTTTCGGAGCTGCGATCTGCCTGGGAGGCACATGGACCTCTTTCGGCCTTATGTCCGTGATAATATCATGCAGTGAATGTCATGGGGCGTCCTCGGTGGGAGCAGTAAGATTAGCTTGATTTACGAGCAATGCAGCGTACCAGCCAAAGGGAGAGAGAAGCCGCTGCTGTCGCTGCTTACTCATGTCTCGCACAAACCTCGGTCGATGATCGCATTGCTACACCGAGAATTTTTGCAGCTCGGGACGAACACCCATCATGTCACTCACTGGCTCTCGAGTCAAGCAGCCAATCTCAGGGGGGTGCAGGCTGGTCGAAGAGCGCGAGAGGCTCAGCGAAGTGTCACCAGCGCGAGTTGGAGACAGGACACGGCGAGGAGGCGTTCGGAACGTGAAACATGAGACAAGCATTTCCCCGCAAGCAACGTTCTGGCAGCGGCCTGTCTTTCGATATATTGCGGTAGGACTCGCTGTTTGCTGAAGTTGCCCTGAGACTAAGTTTTCTCGAGCCTCGAGGAGCTGATCTCGAGATGGCCCCTCTTTCGTCCTCGTGTTGGCCGTGACTAGTGAAAGCAAAGTTGCCAAGTAAGATGAAAATGGACATGATCGATCAGTTCTGGAGACGATCCCGGTTGAGTCGGATCGCAGGATCAACCGGCCGCTCAAGGTTCTTTTTCTTTTTTTGGGATGTGTCGGGTTGAACCGTGAGCAAGTGTGGAAGGGGAGAGGCCAATATAGGGGTTCGTCCGCAGCCAATCATACAGGCCAATTCCGGCTGGTCGGCATGGGAAAACGAGTGAAACACAGCCACAATTCCCTCGATTTCAGTCCGTCGCTGATATGATTGGTAATGTTTGGTAAGTATACGTACTCAGTCGGGCATTTGTGCTTTGCATTTGTATACTATTGAGGCAGCGAATGAGATGGGAGAATTATATTCAATAAAAAAAGAGAGAGAGAGAGAAAAAGGAAGGCAGAGCCTACGCAGTAGGTGGCCTGCATTGTACGTTCCTGCATTGTGTTGCGCAGTGTTGGTGCCCCCTCCTGTTTTTGGACCCTGAATGGCTGAGACGGCAGCCCCTCCCCTGAATAGGTAGATTGCGTCGCCTTCCTTCTCCGGTGACTGTCTCCGTCTCCCCTACGCCTTCACCCTTCACCTCGATGCCTTTGCCGTGCCTTCCCGGTGTCCGCCTCCTTCCCCGTGTTTTTCATTTCCTGCCATTCGTCACTTGGTCCTTCCCTTCCTTTCTCAACTCCACTCCTTCCATTGCTCCTTCCATCTCGTCGTTCCTTGCCACCATCCAATCTCTCTTTGCAAACATTGAACCGTCTTCGTCACTCCTTCCTTCCTCTCACTTTTGTTTTTAACTGCTTACCGACCTTCTCTTGGCACTCTACTTCTTCACTGTCTCTTCCATCCTTCTGCCGCCCTTTTACTCTTCATCGTTACTCCCTTGCATACACCGTCAAACATTTGAGCATGCAATAGCAGGGGCCGCGGAATCGGCTTTACCGCAAGCGAGAGTCCAGGGGGAACCCACTCTCTGAAGAACACGAGCCCGCCACCGCCCTACAGCTGTCTCCATCGCTGCCGATCAGAGAGGAATTTCGGAGGGAACGAGCAAGACATTGTTCTTTTTTTCCCCCGGGCTGCGACAGCAAACAGAGACCGACGATCAACAAACGGGAATATCAGGATAGGGGAACCGCGGAAAACAGAAGCATACACTATCACGCGAACGCGACGGCAAAGAATTGCTGGTTGGAATCCGAGAAAGGAGGCATCCCCACTCGAGCAATCCGGCAAATCACCGAATCACGAAATAACGGTCGCATTACATTACATCACCAACCGCCAAAATACTCAACATCATGAGTTCGTCGACCGCAAACATCGCGCAACGCGCCGACAGCCTTCTGGCTCCCCTCGCCCGCGCAGCCGTCCAACTCGCAGCGCGTGACAGCAGCTGCGAGGATGGCGATACCAGCAGTCGTTGCGAGAAGCCCTTCGCCTCGTCCAAGATCATCGGCATCACTATTGGTGTTACCGCGTACGTCCCCCCCTCAAACCCTACACCCCGAAACTTTTGATTTTCCCTGTTTCCCGCGTCATACGTTGCGAGACGCACAGCCGGGTTTACCTGCCCAATCCGTCAAAAATCAACCAACCCTCCGGCAACGTCCAATCTTCATCCGAAGTCTTCAAAAGGCTAACAATGACATGTGGACACAGCGCTGTACTCATCCTCGGCACAGGCGGTCTGCTCACCTTCCTCCACCTGCGAAGACAACGAATCGAGAAGAAGGAGGACGCCATTGACTTTGAACTGGACGGCGAAGTCGACGACCACCCTACCATGGGAAAGCCCCCTGCCTCATGGCAGCGCAACGTCCGGCGCCCTCAAGAAAACCCCTTCGACGCGCAACCTCAAGAGAATCCCTTCGAACCCGGCAGGCGATGAATCGGACAGCATGAGCTCCCGTGATTGGGAGCTCATTGATGGACCTGCATAATTCCGACGCTGTTTTCTATTCACGGTCATGAATCTGGGGTCTACGCGGTTGAACAGGACGTATTGGACCAAGCCGGCCTCGGATGACCAGGAATAATCCAAGCACCTGACGATTTTGATTTGATCTCCCACATTTGCGAGCATGGCGTTGCGTCTTTTCATACAATTCTGTTTCGCCGACGAGAGCAGAGTTGGGGGTATTACGAGTTAATGGTCTTGCTGATCGCTGAACCAACTCATTTACGGCCTCAACTTGGAGACAGCGCCGCTCAGGATCATGGCGGATGGCTAGAGGAGTGGGTTTAGGAGATGTACTACTACCATGTACACCACATACGGCTTCCCGGAACAGAGGCTGAAAAGTCTCTCACATGAGGAACGTTGTAGTTCGTGAGGAGGTATAGTGTCGGGCAGGTTTTTTTTTTGCGAGAGCTGCTTGATGCCCGAGTATATGGGAAGGTTATTGTCTTTTTCTACCGAGAGATGGCCGCAAGGTATCTGCGATGCTGAAAGCCCAGCATAATACAAAGCATTCATGACAGTATGGCGCTCGGCGAGCGCACTCGAATCTAAACCTGTCGCCCTGGCCTCTGTACAGTTGCACCGCGAAGCCTTGACCTAAGCCTCGCGCTGTGGTATTGCCGATCGTGGTCGAGATTTGGCACGTGGCCATAGTCACCCGAGAGACATTGCCGAAGAACTCTACTGCGTAGTACCGCAGTCCACTTTCACCTTCACGATGCCTCAACGCAGACATCGGATCGCGGTGTAGGTGCTAGGTCGTCCGTCGGCCATTGTTTCGGCGGAACCTTGACAGCCCGCTTCCGCTCGAGCCGCCAAAACGTCTCATGTCTGTCTTGGTCGACAGCGACACTTCCATGCGAAGAAGTTGGCAATCCGATGTATGACATGGTATTACAGTTTTAGTTTTGTGATGTCATTGTTAAAGCCAACCCAGCGGTTACATCAGTCCATCCGATGCCCGGCACGGAGTTGGCCACTGGCGATGACGGGCGAGGTTCGTTTAGATATATTCTTTTATGTCCGAAACGAGCGGGGTCTTTTCCACGCCGAATGATGAAAGAAAACTTAGTAGTAGTTACTGACTACTGTGACGATTTTAAGCAAAACCTTGATACATTCAACCTCTCAAGGCCTGCAACGTCTCGCGCGCAACGCAACCATCTCACCAAGTGTAACCTAGTTCACGCATCGGCTTGTTGAACACCGGCCTGCGATCCCATCAGGCTTCCCACCCTCAGCCGAAAACAATCACGTTCTTCCCCTCGCTCTTGCCCGCGAGGTACTCCTGCCTCATCTCCTCGGCCTGTTCGATCCTCCACTCCTTCATCTTGACCTGGATCCCATGCTCCGCCACCAGCGCGACAAGATCCTCCGCGTCCGGCTTGTCGGCCACCAGCGACCCGACAAGCCTCAAATCGCGGAAGATGATGTTCTGATACGACATGGTGATGCCCTTCTCCGGCTGGCCGAGGAGCACGACCGTGCCGTGTTTCCTGGTGATGGCGGCCGCAAAGTCGAACGCGGGCGGGGCGTCCGTCGCGAGAACGGTCGCGTCGAGGCCCGGATACGCGCCGTCCACGACGCTCGAGATTTCGTCCACGGCGTCCGCCGCCGGTCGCGTCGCGAGGATGCTCATGTCGGACTTGAGGCGGTACGAGGACACCAGGTCCAAGGCGGACTGCCTCACGTCCACGGCTGCGACTTTGTAGCCCTGCGAGCATGTCGCGGTTTCTTTTGTCAGTTGTGGCTGGTGTCTTGGGGGAAGGGGGGAAAGGGGAGGAGGCATTGGTGAAAGTTTGGAAGGGGGAAAAAAAAAAGGGGGACGAACCATGGCTTTCGCGATCTGCGTTCCGATGTGGCCGAGCCCGCCGATCCCCACGATGCCGATGGAGCCACCGGGCGGGACGGCGGCTCGCTTGATGCCGCCGTAGATGCTGATGCCGGCGCACATGAGACACGCTGCCGTGGGAAAGTCGATTGCGTCGGGGAGCTTCACGGTGAATCGCCCGTCTCTACATAAATGCAGATTCAAAGTGAGTGTGGATGAGTCTGCTGCGATGGAGAGGGGGTTCTGTCGTACGCCACCATGTACTCCGCCCAAGCACCGTCCGTAGTGATGCCCTTCATCAAGAGACCGTCGCAGTAAACCGGTCTACCGGCCTTGCAATCGGGGCATTTCCCTATGATGCTTTGTTGGTAATCCGGCGCAACAATGGGTGGATTAAAAAAAAAAAAGGACTTGACGGGGGGGAAAAACCCCCGACTCACCACAACAGCTATCGAAATTGATGCATCCCACGCGATCCCCTTCCTTGAACCCGGTCACCTCGGCGCCAACGGTCACAACAACGCCCGCCGGCTCGTGAGATGCGATGACGGGGAGCGAGGAGTTGAAGGCGTTCTCGTTCACCATGCAGTCCGTGTGACAGAAACCGCCGGCCTTGATCTTGACGAGGACTTGGTGCGCCTTCGGCCGGGGGATCGGGACTTCGGAGACGGTGTAGGGGCTGTTGAACTGTTGCAGTTGGACTGCTTTCATCTGTTTCGGTGGGATCGGAGCCATGATGGGGTTTTGGCGTACAGGCGTTTCTAAAACTGAGTTTCCTTCTACCGAATGTAAGTGAATTGTGTTGCTGTTGTTGATGAAATGGGGTGATCTATTCGACTGGCTGTCTCTGAAGCTATCGCGGGGTCTCTCTTGATGTGGAGAGCTGCAGTGTGGTAGGAGCTTTCCCGCACGGGGGTTGCATTCAGCGCGTTAGAGTCCATTACCAGAAACAGGGCATCACACTAACTGTTAACTCACGGCGGGAATGCGAAGCGATTCTGTATTTGAACTTTATTCCGAAGAGGGTACGTCATAGTTACGGCAAGCTTCCCTGGCCTCATTCCCTTAGTGTCGAGATTGAGAACTCCCAAGATCTTAATATTTCGAAATCAGAGCCCGAGCAAGACAGGGTCGTCGTAAGACCAGTCTCGCATTCCCATTACACAAACAAGACAAACCATTATCATCCAGCCAAACATCGTCCAAAAGGCAACCCGATATCCTTGCATAAAGGCATCCGGCGATGACTTCGATATGCGGATTCGTTGGTCACAGATGAGGCGACGACGATGATACCATTGCAGAAACTGCTGAAGAACAGTTGACCGCAGACCTGGGCGATGACGATGGCTGATCGGGTCTTTGAGAGCAGCACTGCGCGGTCTCGGTCTCGAGTGGCGTATGCCTTGCAATCGAAGTGTCTGGCCCTGCTGTTCGCTCATAGGACTTTCGTAGCAAGCCGCTCGGCTTGGATGTGCCGGGCTCGAATGTCTGCAGCTCGTTGATTGTTTGAGTTGCCGTGGCGTTAGATTTGGTCGTTCAACTACATTACATGTACTGGTGAGATGATGTCGCAGCCAATGGATTTGATGGATTGGGTTCAGATAGCTTGGGTACTTAATTATAAAATCACATACACATAAGGGAGATTATACAAGGGAAACAATTATACCCACTGGAGGAAATCTAATTGATTGAATGAGTTCAAGAGGCTTGGCATACAACCTGGAAAACCCTGCTGCTGGGAAGACTGCTGAGATTGGGAGTCCTCTCCTCGTTCAAGAAGTCTCGAAAACATCGTCCTTTTTGACGACAAGCTGCACTTCGACCTTTGGTTCATTTGAACAATCTCGCCTGGCTGCAATGGAACGAACGTCCATAGAAGATGGAAGATTATTAGCAAGCTGAAAAGTTCTAGTACAAACTCACATCCATAGTGGGTTTTTCATGAAGTATACCCTTGAATCAGTTAGTGATGGGCCTTTTGTAGTGAAAGAATGTAGCTCAGATCTAAGATGACTGAAGAAGGCGTTCAATTTCATTCCCTGGCACAGTGCTTATCTGCAACGTTTAGTATTAAATATCGCTGATGTTAGTGAATAAGCGCACGAGAACTACGCACACCAGTGCCTGAATGACATGGAATTGATTCCGACATTGAAATAATGACCTTCCACCGGGCTAGTTGGAAAAGCTATCTTAGCTTGTCAATGTGAGTACAGTGTGTGGAAAGAGGGAATGAAATAAAGTTATGGAGAATATCCTCATCCCCGGGGATGCAAATTAATTAATAAAAAGGAGAACCCAAAAGGACAGAACAGATAACTAGAAACTTCATCCCCAGGTTGCGCAAGTCGAGTGGGCTTGTCTTGTAACCCGAAAGAAGAGGTTAACTCTAGTACGCCCCTTTCTTGAGACACTGTCTTGGAAACCGCTTCTCTGGGGGAGGCCAAGCACGAAATATTACGCCCCTTCACTGTCGTTTTGCCTCCTCTTAAAAGGGCATGTGAAAAGGAGTAGTAGCGGCTGGAATGCAGTATTGGACCCTTTAGCCATGGAATTCCTCGGAAATCACACCCAGCAGTCTTGCCTCTCAGCGCGTTTACCCAGTCGGAGCAGAAGCAGCTAAAGCAACGTCCCACGCCACTGGGTGACTAAACAACAATACCGCTCCATGGCATGGAATGTCCTGCAACACGATTTATCAGCGATGTCGGTTCCGCGAGGTCTTACATCAGACCGTCGAAGCAGCAAAAACTCCTATTCTTGAAGACAATGCTTCAGTAGTTATTTCATGGCGGTTGCTTTGGGCTGCTCTCAACGCTAACGCCCAAAACGCCAACGCAAAGATACTTCAGAACTACGGAAGATTTCGGCAAAAGGCTTGCTATATTCGAGCATAATGAATGGTGTGAGATCGGGCTGTGTCTCACCGAACCTCACTATAAGCTTCCACAAGGAAGCCGTCAATAGGCACGATTCTCGATATTGATTCACCCCGCAACGCAAATCCCAAGAGTTTCAATTTTAAGCCCCTGAAACAACTAATTATTGACGACTCTGCGCAAATCTACGCAGTAAAAACGATCAATAACTGACTAGAAAAACACTATTAATTCTAGAGTGAGAAAAGGTCTAAAGGTGAGTTAAAAATTAATACTTCGCAATTACAAAAGACATAATGGTGAGGAAAGCTGTGCAACACACCTATAGTATATCAACCCCATAGGTTCTATCCCATCAAATGCCACACCTTCCTCATGGTAGTAATGATTGTTTTTCTGAAGATGCTGCTTCAAATTATATGATCCACCAGAAAACCACCGGAGGTTATTCTAATAGGATTTACCTCCCGTGGAAGGGTTATAACGCCTCGCGGCAGTTGATACAGGTGGAATGACTCTGGTAGCAGTGCACGTATGAGTCCCGAGTCCCTTTCCACCTCCGTCTGATGGTTCATTAAACGTAGAATTGTTCCATTGAATGAACTCCCTCAACAGATTTTGCAGAACTTTGTTCATTCATGAGATAGCAAATGCCACCTGGAATCGAATGGCTAAGTCGAGTGCTGCACTTATACGTCTCCGCCGGCAAGAAGACCCGAGAGGTGGCAGAATCCAACTTGAATATTCACGTTGCTTTTTTGAGTGGGGAGTTCCGAACTACTGGTCCATGGCCAGGTACACTGAGATTTTTGAAATTATCTCATCCTGGAAGATAATTTATATTTGTAGATCTTATGGTTTGCAGAACCGAGTGAGATGTTGTAGATACACATGATTACGGTCGACGAAGACATACACGGATTTTCCCCTCGCGAGCAAGACCCTGAAACCACTGAGTTTCCATCGACAGGCACGAAATCCGCTTTCCCGTCTCCGACAAAAGGTTCAATGCCGCGAAGATATCTCATAGATCTGTTTCTGTGAGACAATGTTATGAAGACCTATTTCGTGAGGATGTTGTGGTGTGCTAGATTTTGCATCACGCTCAGTGTAGGTATTATGCGATTTAGCCAGGAAGTGTATGTTGTGGCCACTCTCGTAAGGGGGCAATGGTCGGTTGAGCTGTAGTCTGTGGCCACCACCAGCTTGGATAGAGCGAAACGATTTTGGCAAGCAGGTCAAACCCGTTTTTGCCACTGAGAATGTTCAGTCGCGTTACGAATAAGAGTATAGAGGGATTGCGAAATCCCATGTTTGGCTTTCAGCGGAACGAAGGGACGAACAAAACATTCCAGGCACGTCCCTTTGGGCATATGTAAGGCAGCGAATTCCATGCAGAGAGGCATTGTATTCTAGCTCTGAGGTCGAAGTATCTGGGCGTGACAAACGCTACTTTGATGCGAAAAGACCATCCGGCTTGTCTGAACCCAGAACAAGCCATCAAGCTTGCTGGCTCCAGAGCCTCATTTTCATGAGAAGCACCGAGGCTATGGCGATGTTCGGTCGTGGTACAACAAGCTGCAATTTTGTTTGGCCGTCCAGCGTCCTACTTGTTTGTCCGTTTGCTCTTGGGTTGTGTGAATGTCTTAGACATGGGCTGTCGGTGCGAGCCATCTTCTAGCCCTTGGCCCCTTCAAACGCCACCTCTGCTCAGGGCTAGATACACTAGCGGAATCACAGGGATTTTATTCGAAGAATCAAGCTATTTTCACGAGTCCCCAGAATACCGACTTGTTCACTCAAGTTTCGCAAGCGCGTGGCCATTGCTGGTGGAGACGTCCTGCTTCCGCAGTACCTTAATAAATCGACAACGAAAGCTGACTCTCCATCAGCAAACATTAAAGGCCTCTCTGTATTGGTCCTTTGGGCGATTTGGGCGGTGGCAATACGTGCCAGCACGTCCAGCTGAACCAGGTTCGCGTAACATGTCCGCGTACCGTCAGGCTAGGGACACGAACGACCGGTGATCCAAAAGGTCAGACATGCAGTTCGCCCTTGAAGATTTCGAAGAAAAGTATTGCTTGCACTCCCGCTTATAGTTTTCCCCCCTTCTCATGTCTCTCTGCCTTGTGTCATGGAACTTTGAGCTGACGCTTGTCAGCCAACGAGAGGCGAGTGCTGTAGGCAGCAGGTGTCCGCGATTCTGCAGTTGAGGGCTTGTCACAGATCGTCGCGGTGGTTGTAATTACTAGCGTTGTGCCGCAAGACAATAAGGTCCCCCTACATACTCTTCGCAGGAGGCATCATTCTTGCTCATCCCTTGATTTACAAATCCCTTAAGGATACGACGCCTTTCGCGAAAGATACCGTGGCGAGCTTCCCCCCTAAAGCGATTCCATTCCAAGTGAAGCGATGACCGAAAAGCATCCCCATTTTGGCCGGTACGCGGATCTAGCCAAATCACATCCGCATACTTATGTTGCATAGAAGTCCTACCCATCCTGAGGATCTGGGGCTATCTCACCTCGCTCCCCCCGCTGCACTCCTTTTCCGGACCGGCGCCGAGGTCGTCATCGTCGATAGCCAGACCGCGCGTATTTTCAAGCAAGTTGGAACGACCCAAGGACCAACGGCGGAAACCAGGCGATGCCAGCCGGGATGGATATGGCCAAGAACCTCAATCGCCGCTCCTTCCAGATCCTCTGGTTGGCTGCGGCAGTCTGCTTTGTTCTCGCATTCTTTCATTACTTGGTCCCGGGCGAGAAGGTTGGGGAATGGACCAGCAAGACGGTCGGCAGCCAGGTCGGCCAACTGATGCACAGCAACGGCGACAGGGAGTCTCTGGCCAGCTTCATGGCCCGTTCTGAAGCGACCTGGGCCAAGACCGTGAGGCAGCGTCACGAGATGATTGCTGCGGACTTTGGCGACGCCTCCAAAATGCCCGTGTAGGTTATTTCCCCGATTTAACCGAGGATCATCATTCCGGAGGAGGCGTCAAACACACCACCTTACGTTCTCGGTCACAACGATCAGCCCAAGCTCAGTGCTAATCAAACCCGTTGGTCAGGTTTCCCGCCAACAACGTCCCCGCGTACTTCGCCACTCCCTACTCCCTCTGGGACTTCATTCCGGCGTCCTATAATTGCCCGTGGGATGTCGAGCGCATCGGACGCATGGGAGATGGTGGTAAATGGGTATGCGGCATGACGAAATACGAGAACTTCCCCAAGGACCGAGAGTGTGTCATCTACTCCTTTGGCGTCCGTGACGAGTCCAGCTTTGGTAAGGAAGCCACTACCACTCACGTCGCTCTTCGTTTGTGTGTGCCATCAGACCACACACAGACGGACAAGAGGAAAAAACCACGACTAACAAAAACGCGTCCGCTACAGAGCAGGAGATGCTTAGTCGCACCAACTGCGTTGTCTGGGCGTACGATTTCTCCGTGGTTGACTTCGGGGAGCAACTCGAGCCCAGCAACCGCAACAGAGCTCATTTCAAGCAGGTTGGAGTTGCCGGCAAGACGGACGAAACCAAAGAGCCCCCGTTCTACAGCATTGCGGACCTGATGAAGCAGAACGGTCACACTTACATGCGAGTAGACAGGTTTCCGGCACATTGAAAGCATACTTGACTAATCGATTTCTCCAGTGACATCCTCAAGCTGGACATCGAGTTCGCCGAATTCGAGGCTTTCGACGGCATGCACCGTGACTTCCCCATGTCCGCCGGCGTGGAGTTCCCGATCGGCCAGGTCATGATCGAGATCCATCTGATCAACGGCATCACCTCAAAGACCTTTCTCGATTGGTGGGAGCGCCTCGAGGCACGCGGCCTTCGCCCTGCTTGGACCGAGCCTAATCTTCTCGCCGTCACGATGGAGGTGCAGAACAAGGACCCCATCATGGCTGAATACGTACTGGTGAACGTCAAGGACAAAAAGAACATTCTTTTCCATTGAGAGCCGAATCTGTTCTTGTTCTGAGAAGGTTGGTTTGTGTACTGTATCCGTACGTAGTAATTAGATATTGAGCTTGCCCATGCGCAGAGCGCTTTTGGCGCTCGAATTGACTGAGAGTGATGAGTTTGAAATAGTAGCATATAGCTGGAAAAAAAATATCATTCTTGAATAATCCCAGCCGGGAATGGGGATGACAAGTAACGAGAAAGGAATCAGAAGACAACGAACGGTTCACGACTGATGGTTGGGACGACAAAAGGTGGGTGAGACCAAAAGGATGCGATGTTCCAAGAATCAAGACGGTAATTGAGCAGACATCCAAAACAACAACTTCTCGACATGCAATTATGATGAATAGAAACAGATTGAACGTCGCCCTCCGGTGGGATAATACGAGGTGTTTGAAGCAGTTGTATGAAGTACGTACCGCTCAGACGATTGCAGTAACGGCCTTGCGGCAGCAGATGTGGGGCGGCCCCCGCTTAGCGCGATTGCATCATCAAATCAGAAATCTCACCTTCTGGGATGGCGTCGCGATAAGAGGCCGAAATTTCTTTCACTCCTTCGCGCCGCTTTATCCGATGATTGACGACCTTCTTTTCTGTTGTGATATACACTCTCCAGTCCACCACCATGGAGGAATTGGCGTAGATTCGGATTCTGTTTCGATGAGGTGAACCACGGTTGAAAAGCTTTCGTTGCTCCTCAGTCTCCGCGACCGCGACCGCGAATCATTGCCGCATCTTGGCCCTGCGAAACCCTGCACATCTAGGAACAGGAACGGGGACTATCGGATCAGATCTTCTCTTATCGCACGGTCAGCTCAGCTTGCCTTCACCTCGCGTCTCACCGCTTTCCAGACCTCGGTGAAAGCAGTAGACGGAGGCGGCACAACGACAACGGCCCAAGATGAGCCGCAGCACTGAGACGATCCCGTTCCCGGGCGCCAAGTCCCCGGGCATCACCGATGTCACCCGACATGCTTGGATCACCTCGGACGATATCGAGGCCTCCTCCGCCGTCCGCGGCGGCCCCTTTGAGCCCCGCGACGATCACAACGGCGATCTGGTCACCGCCGCCGAAGACCGGGACCTGAAGCGCGGCCTCGAGCAACGGCACTTGTCCATGTTGGGTATCGCGGGCGCCATCGGCACCGGTCTCTTCCTGGGTCTCGGCGGCGCCATCCAGACCGGCGGTCCGCTCGGCGCCCTTCTTGGCTATGCCACCGTCGGACTGATCGTCTGCGCCGTGCAGTTCGCGCTCGGCGAGGTCTCGGCGCTGCTGCCCGTCACCGGTTCCTTCGTCCGGCACGCCGAGTTCCTCGTCGACCCGGCCCTCGGCTTCGCCGTCGGATGGAACCTGGTCTACGGCAACATCCTGTCCATCCCCTCCGAGATCACCGCCATCTGCGTGCTCTTTGAGTTCTGGACCGACCTCAACCCCTCCGTCTTCATCGTCGTCTTCATCGTCCTCACCTTCGTCGTCGGCATCGCCTTCGTCCGCGTCTTCGGCGAGGTCGAGTTCGTCTTCGCGCTGCTCAAGATCCTGCTCGTCATCTTCCTCATCATCCTGGGCCTGGTCATCGACCTCGGAGGCGTCCCCGGCACGCCCCGCATCGGGTTCCGGTACTGGCAGGACCCGGGCCCCTTCGTGGAGCACATCGCCACGGGCAACTGGGGAAAGTTCCTCGGCTACTGGGGCGTCATGACGAGCGCCGTCTTCTCCTTTGCCGGCGTCGAGTCCCTGGCCATGGCCGCCGCCGAGACCCAGAACCCCCGCCGCGCCATCCCCCGCGCCTGCAAGCGCGTCTTTGCCCGCATCGTCCTCTTCTACATGCTCGCCGTCCTGGTCGTCGGCATGCTCGTGGCCAGCAACGACACTCGCCTCGACGACGCCTCCGGCACCGCCGCCCAGAGCCCCTTCGTCATCGCCGCCTCCGCCGCCGGGATCCCCGCCATCCCCAGCGTCGTCAACGCCGTCGTCATCACCTCGGCCTGGTCTGCATCCAATCAGAGTCTGCTGGCGGGCACGCGCGTTCTGTATGGCCTCGCTCTCAAGGGACAGGCTCCGAAGATCTTCCTCCGCACCACGGCGTGGGGCACCCCGTACGTCTGCGTTCTGCTCTTCACCGTCTTCATGCTCCTCAGCTTCATGAGCTTGTCGAACGGCGCCTTGACTGTCTTTTGGTGGTTGGTGGATCTTACCGCGGCTGGTGTCTTGGTTTCGTGGTCGGCCATTCTCCTGAACCACCTGCGTCTCAAGTCGGCGATGAAGAAGCAAGGCTTCGCCATGGAGAGACTGCCCTGGCACAACTCTTGGACGGGTAAGTTCTGTCGCGGCTCCCCGGTTCGCTGTCAATTGCTAATGAGACGATCAATACAGTCTACAGCTCAAGCGTTGCTCTATTCTTCTGCATCGTGATCCTCTTCACTAGCGGTTTCGAGGTCTTCACCAAGGGCAACTGGAGCGCCAGCGGATTCGTCTCCGCCTATCTGTGAGTCCTCACCTCGTTGAATTTTGTAGGTAGGTAGTCACGTACTAACGAGCTGTCTCAGCGACATCCCCTTAGTGCTGGGCGCGTATGCTATCTACAAGTTGGTCAAGAAGACCAAGGTCGTCTCACTTGAGAGCATTCCGCTTCGTGATGCCTTTGAGCAGGCCGACGATTATCCCGAAGAACCCGAGCCGAAGAAGACTGGCCCTATCCGCTTCGTCAGCTGGATCTGGGACTAAGGCCAAGGCCGAACCAACATATATACTTGGAGGCTCCGCTAATGCTGTGCACATATTTCAACAACTTACATGTACATAATACACTGAGACGTCTGTTAAAAGAAGCATAGACTACTAGTACATTAATACCAAACGTTCAACACGAATAGTTGCATGTGGCCTATCTCGCGCTGCAAGGAATTCCATGCAAAATCACCTCACCCGCACTTCCCAAATTGGATATCCTTCGGGCAGGGTTGCTCTGAGAATGATTCGAAAGGAAAAATACGACGATGAGACTGGTAATGACTGCAAGTCTAACCACCTACCGTATGCGCGTCCATGCCCGCAGAATGGCGTGTTAAATGCCGTGCCGTGTTGGCTCCGATGATGGCGGTAATGCCTCGATGAACGAGGAAGGAGAAGATGTATATCTCTTTCATCGCCTTTACCAATACCAAATAGCGTAGGTAGATGTAGATGCTTGGCAGCTGTGGTGGTATGATACGAGAGGATCGTTCGGCCCGTCCAGAGATAAGGTTGAAGCTAAACCCCTTGGAAATGACGCAAGGGAGCAAAACCTCCCCCCTCTTGGCCTCTCGAATGTGGGTCCATTGCTGCAATCGGCATGTTTCTTTCATTTTGGTCGTATCACAGATCTGACTGTACGGCAGTACTCAAGAGGCGGGGAATACCGAGGTAGAAGAAAAGACGCAATGTCGGTTTTGCCTGACAAATCTGCACTAGAAGTACTTCCTGGATTATGAAGCTTTGACGTCGTGAGCTTCTCCGCTTCCTCTCCGCCCTCCTCACGCTCCGAATACCTTCTTGGCAAGTTATTGCTGCTTACTCCTCAATACTGCCTCTGGTACGATCTAACTTGATCAATTGCCTCAGATAATAATACTACGTCTTCTCGAAACTCCGTGCAGAATCTTATCACCATGGTCCAGGTCGGCGATTCCCTGCCCGAGGGCACCAAGTTCTCGTGAGTTGAAAATCAATCTTTGGCATCCGGCTCTCCCCGCCCGCCCCGGTCCCCATCACGATTCGGCCCCCCGGCGGCGGAAACAATCGTTTCCCGTTTTTACAATGGACAAACCCCAGAAAGACTGTGCATCTCTCCTTCATCGGCCCCCTTCCGTTACTGCACGATCAAAAGACTCCAACCCCGCAACCACCTGTCCATTCCAATGGAGACTAAATGTGCCGTTTGCATCGCAGGTACGTCCCGTACGACCCCTCGGCCGATTCGATCACAGCGTGCGGCATCCCCGTAAACTACGACGCGTCAAAGGAGTGGGCGGACAAGAAGGTGGTGTTGTTCGCGGTGCCGGGCGCCTTCACCCCGGGATGCTCCGCCCGACACCTGCCCGGGTTCATCCAGAAGAAGGACGAGCTCAGGGCCAAGGGCGTGGACGTCATCGCCTGCATCGCCTACAACGACGCCTTCGTGATGAGCGCCTGGAGCAAGGCCAACAACGTCAAGAACGACGACATACTCTTCCTCAGCGACGTCGACCTCGCCTTCAGCAAGAAGCTCGGCTGGACCCTCGGCGAGCGCACCGCCCGGTACGCCCTGATTGTCGACCACGGGAAGATCACCTACGCGGCGAAGGAGGAGTCGCCCAAGGAGGTGAGCGTCAGCGGTGCCGATGCCGTGCTCGCCAAGTTGTAGAACAGAGAGGAAGGGGGAAGAATGTCAGGCTCAGGACTTATTGCGCAAAGCCACGTCATGTACGCTACGTCAACGCCAATAAAGAAGAAAATGACGACATTTCAAAGGCTCGAAGGATATGGCTTTCCCCAAAGTTAAATCTCGGCAGCATCTGTCGTGGTGAATGACGAACGCAGAAGTAAATGTCATCGTTTTTGGGGCGCATGGCGAGCGAGCATTGCCAACCGATCTACTAATCTTCAGACATGCAACAAGAGGTCGATATGCTGCGGAAGAAGATGGACGAGGAAGCGGCCGTTGCCAGCGGCTACGGAACTGGTCAGATGGCCTACTTCCGCGGTGTCGCGAACATTCTGTGCCGCAAGGGCATCTGGAACCGTCTCGTCCTTATCTTCTGTATATTCCCTCTGCCTCTGGGTCGTAGGCACGTATGTCAAGCTGGGCCATCCTGCTGATATCATCGCTGCCGGAGGAAAGGCAGCGACAGGAATAATTATGATCTACTCTGTCTAGTATGACTTCAGCGTTCTTCTATAAATCAAGTCTATCTAGCAAGGCCTCCAGCTGGTCATTCGGGCTCAACGGAATGCCGTGGATCGTTTCCGCCGACATCTTTCCCGGCGCCGTTCGCAACTTCACCGGTGCTTACTCCGCGATTGTAGTCTGGCAAGCTCTACTACCCCCTTTAGCATAAGCGGTCCTATCAATTAATCAATCATTAGGACGACCCAGTTTGCCATTACCAAGGCTCTTCCGTACATTTGTAGCGCCTTCGGCTATGGTACCTGGTTCTTCTTTGCCGCTTGGATGATTGTCGCAACTCTGCTGCTTCTTATTCCTTCCTGAAACCAAAGCTCTCACCTCACCATGGACCAGATGGATGCTATCTTGTTTGTGCCCTCCATCATGAAGAACTTGTATGATGCTCGCTCGCCCTGAGCCCTCGACCAAGATTTTCGATAACACCAACGACGACATGGATAAAACCAAGCAAAGTGTGCACACTGAGGAGGCCTAAGGGCCTTTTTATTTTTCAGGATCGTTCTAGTTTTTGATACCTCTGTAGCATCGTTATTCCAAGACGTCATGCTCAAGGAGTAATATATATGATACTATTATTTAGGGGCATGTTTTATCCAGCATTGGCACCCTTTTACTAACCATTCAGTAACCGTTAACGTCTTCCACGTATTTTGAAAACTACGACCGTCATCCTAGTACCGTTTTTTTTTTTTCAACAAGTCTGCGTAAAATGTGAATTATCCGTGTATCTCCTTCCTGAAAATCGTCTACATTCCAATGTCAATCATTTCTAGCAAGTCCCAGAGTAGCTACGTAGATGTACGGAAATGGTCCATCAAAGGAAAAGTGCCCAGCTATCGTTTGCCTCTCTGAATGTCCAACCGTAGTACCATGGACACAATGCTTGGATAGGCAAACCTGACCATGGCGACGTTTCCACTGCATTGCGACAGTGCGTTCAGACGTGACTCCCCAATCAAGTGACATAACCAACAAGTCTATCAAGCATGTTTTCAAAGCTTTCCCATACGCCTTTTATGCCAACGCCTTTTTATGCCATTCCGTCTTCTCTTACGCTGCACATGTGAACATTATTCTAACATCATTCTAAGCACGGCTGTTAAGCTTGGCTTCCTCGGCGGCCAAAGGCGCGACCAAGTCAGAGATCCAAGCCTGCTTCGTCGCGTCGGTGTACTGAGGGTAAGGACGTCTGCAGTGGCAGCTCGCGAGAGGGCAGCCGAGCGACTTTGAGACAACCCGCTTGGTGCCGTTGATAGCGCCCTTGCCGAAGGCCCACTCCATCTGAGCGAGCTTGAGCTGGGCAGCCGTGGCCTCCTGGAGCCTGCCGGCGTTGTAGAGATGGAAGATCTCGATGCAGTACTTGGGGTAGCCGACGGACATGGCGGGGACGAGCCAGTCGGACTGGCCGGCGAGCGCGAAGAACTGGGAGGGCTCGAACTCGGGGCGGACACGGGGCGACCTTTGCGATCCCGCCGCAGGTGAGCTTGACGCCGACAATGTTGGCGTGCTTGCCCAGACGGGAGAGCATTCTCGGAGTTGACGTCCAGGCCGGCGGCGACGCCCGGGAAGTTGTAGACGACGATGGGGACGGGGCTGGCGTCGGCGAGCTCCTCGAAGAAGCCGACGATGGCGCCCTCGTCAAATGACGAAGTGGAAGTAGCGACGTGAGCTTCGGTTGTCTTCTCGTGGCGAGGAGTCCTCCCCGTACGCTGCCACTTCTGCGACGGCTTTCTAATAGTGATCTTCCGGGCTGGCAAGCCAAGAACCTTCGCGACGGGACAACATGAGGTTGGAAAAAGCGAGAACATCCCATTTGACCATTTTCGAAGCGCCGGCCATGTCGACTACAACCTGCCCATCAAGGCTCATCTGTTGACCCGAGTCGGGGTTGACCTGTTGCCAAACATCACCAGCATCCCACCTGAAACTGGCGTAGTCAAATATCTCATCGACTGCCTGCATCTGGGTCTCGACTCATCACATTTGACTTTTCGGCGTCTGTTGGGGGGGTTTGTTACTACGTTAGACACCCAGAATGAAGGACAACTTTCTTCCAATACGGGTGCCGATCGTCCGTCTCGGGAGTCGGGCGAATGAGCCCGAAGACCCTTTGCCGCCGGCGGGACTGCGGTAACCAGAGGTGGTGTGTAGTTTTGTAACTCACTTGCAGGTCAAACGTCCCTCCCTGGATCTGACCAACCTCCCGCGGCGGTCGGTAGTAACTTGGCAGAGTTGATGACGGCCCACTAGTCTCCTGCATGCTTGCGGTTGCGTTCGTCGCGTGTGGGCTCGTTGACTGTGGCGGACATCCTCTTCTCTGTCCCGCTGTCCGTTCAGTCAACCTGTAGCCTTCCTACCTCGCTCTGGTTTGGTCCGGCAGCTTGCTGTGAATGGAAGTGGATGAGCAGTGCAGTGAGTGGCCTCTGTTTACATACCAAAGCTGGGGAAATGAGCGCGGGGGAAGGGAGAGGGCCACCCGATGTTCCCTCCACCTCTCCTCGACTCCACGTTGTGGGGGGGCCGGGTGCAGAGAGAGAGAAAATTTTCAGGGGGAAATGCGATTGTATGCCCGGTCACTTTGCCTTGATTGCTAGTACTAGCTCTCCGGATTCGACGGTCAAGAGTCAACGAATCTTCAACTACAGGTGCTGATGTTGAACTCAGAGCACACGATGATGTCTGGCAACAGCGGCTAATGAGGTGCATTAGGGACGTTTGAATCCTCCAACATAGCCTTGGCGAGGATGCGTGCGACATACTGCCAGAAGGTCAGTCAGTCGAATGCTGCTGGGATGAACTCCTCTCGGAAGTTGACCGAAGCGCGTCTTTGAGCCAACATGCGGGCACAGAAAGAAGCTGCTTACCGCAGCTGTTACTGAGCTGGCCAGCTGCATCAGAAATGCATAGGTTCCTGATAAGCCATCGCTTCCCAGTCGCCTCTCTGCTGTCGGAATATCATTTCGCTTCCAGTCGCTGTTCCATGCTGCACTTTTTCCCTTGACGCCCGGCCCGGCGGGCATCTTCGGAGGGATTCCTCCACACACGGCGTGCAGCTGGTCTCCGGGTGTTTTCTGGGCTCCGAAATGGTTTGGCACTACAAGGAAGAAGAAATTCGTGGTGCTAATTACTTGGATGATTCAAAATCCATCGGTACGACTCGTCTTCACACTTTGTGGTGTTTTTCCAACCATCGTTCGGTGTTGCGGACGATTTCGGCTCAGCGGACGCCGCCTCCGGCTTCTGGATTGCTCTTCCAGACGGTGTCTCGGAAGACGCAGAACATGCCCTAGATTATCCACGGAAAAGCACACCACACCCACGAACCGAGACAAATCCGCGCCAAGCCGCCAAATTCAAGCTTGTGTGTGAAAGCACTTGAACCCCAGACTGGGGGTGGCTGAGCACACCTAAAAGTGTGGAAAACTGGTCCTCTGGTTGTATCCGGTGGTTTGGCAGGAATAACCGATGCGACCTGGCGATGACCACTGTCACGATTCATCATATATGAACAGCCGAGTCGTATTGATGGGTTCGGGGTTCGGGGGCCAAAGATGAAGAGAGAAGAGGGGGAAGTTGTCAGAATGCTCTCCCTCTCGCAGCGTCACACAGCGTCACATGGCCGTTGAGACGGACTCTTGGCCAATTAACGAAGAATGCACCTATCTTCGATTGGGATTATTATTATCATTACTGGGCAACAGCAGGGCGTCTCCCCTCAAAAACCATGCATCAAGACCAAGCAAGAAGCCCTGCATGACAATAGATGCCAACCAGATCTCAGTCGAGACGGCGGTCGCATACGAGATAAACAACCAGCCAAGAAACCACCAAGAAAGCGCCATTACAAGAAGGGCTCCCACGCCGAATCGTTCGGAACTTGTGATAGGTTGCGGAGAGCCGCTTTCCTTGACAGCGCAGCGGCTCCCCCGTGGTCTCGGAAGTCAAAGTTGACTACCGATGAGGAGGTTGGGCGGCAGATGCAGACCAGGGCCGGCGCGGCGCGCAGAAGAACTGCCAAACGAGGGTGCATCCCGGCTTCTTTAGTTCTATCATGGTTCTGGTTCTGTCGCGCCCGCACCTTTGATCCAACTTCAACTTCAGGCCTGCTGAGCTGCTGCTGCTGACCCATGGTGCATCCCGACCATTCGGCACCAAACACACCTGCTCGAGGTCGCTTTCGGAAATCATGGCTAGATTTTCAAAACCGAGCTCGCCCTTTTTTCGTCTCGGATACGCATCAATCCTGTCCGTCCCTCCGGTTCTCTCCGCTGTTTCTCGTCTGGGCGTTCCTTCAGGGTTAGCGTTGTTGGGAACCCTCACAGCTCACGATGCATTCCCCGCCTGGACCGCAGCTTCTGGCCTTATATCTGGTCTCCGTCCCGCGCAGAAACTGTGCCCGGGTTCTACTTTTGCAGACATATCCGTTCCGCCGAGACTTTGCTGGGCACTATGAGGAGGCCGCCGTCCATATCTGGCTTGAGTCTTGACAGTGTGCTCGGACTTGCAGTGTTGGGGGAATAAGCAGAGATGCGTAGAATTCGCGTTCGGTCTTTTCCCACAACCTAGTGAAGAGGCCTACTTCTACCTCATCGATTCGGCGTGCAGTTGTCGTTGCCTCAACGCACAGAAGCAGGCTGTGCATCAAATGTGTAACCAAAAGAGAGACTTGGCGCTTCATCTCTTGTTGGACGGGCAGATGGACGTTGTTAGCTGTTGAACAGAACGTCTCTCGAAGGGGCCCAAGCGAAACGCGCTTCGGGATGGCGAAAACTACCCTCGTATCCTTGTAGGGAATTCCACGTTTCTTCTGGTGCCCACGTTTGTCACTTGCTTGCCTGCTGTGTGCATCAGACGAAAGAAAAGTCCTCGGTCCCCCCTCCCCCCTTCTCGGCGTCTTTCTTGGCTGATCCACACATCTGCTGACGCCAAGTCTGCGCAGTGTGTCTGCTGCCCAATGATACAGGGCTAAGTACTATCTCTCATGAGCAAACGCCTCTCTGGTTGGGAGGCAATCTTCTTCTTCTTCTTCACTCGTGGCGCTACCCACAACTCGCGTTGTGCAATTGCTGGGTCCGGGGAAATGCTCCTCTGCCCTACCAAACGGCAGGTTTTGACGGTGACAACCCTTCTTTTTTCCCCATGGGGGTTCATCGCGGGGTAAACCACGCCGATCCTCGACAAGTCCACAGCAATATCCCAAAGAGATGGTTCTTATTCGACAAAGGTGTGCATCAAGCTCATTACGAGTGGGACGTCATGGCGACCTAGATAAAGCATGCCCTCTCCCGCCGCCGGTTCTGCTCAAGGCTCTCTTGTGTTCAGCTACGCAGCCGCCTCTGGGACTTGCCAACACCTCCTCCGTCTCCCTGCTACGCTCCACAATACCCGTCAAATTCTGTACGGCCTCTCCGTTCAGCTTTTCCATTGCCCGAAATGGGCTTTTTCAGCACCCATGCGGCCGGGACGCTTGACCCTCCCGAGGTCCGCAACTGGCGCATCCACTTGATCGCGCTCGTGGCCAGCATGTCTGCTTTGGCTAGTACGTTTGATTTTCCTCTCTCAGGTCAAGGGCGTTTGACAAGGCGTCGTCGCCATCATCCGATAGCGTAGCCGTTACATGCCCTCAGCCCCGGGCCTTGATCAATGAGTCGAGGCTTACGGCCGGACCGCTCCGGCTCGTATTCTCGGCAGTCACTCGGGAAAAGCGGCCCACATGGGCCCGCACGGCCGGGCCAACGCCGAAGTCGAGAACCGGATGCTAACTCTGATGTTTCTCCAGTGGGATACGATACGGCCGTCATCGGAGGGACCATGGCGTTGGACTCCTTCAGGCGCGATTTCCATCTCGACGAAGTCAGCACCACCATGCGCGATACCATTCAGGGCAACATTGTTTCCACCTTCCAAGTACGTGTTGTTGCCGTCATCAGATACCTATGCAGCGATCCCCCGCGTACTAATCAGACAAAACCTCAGGCCGGCTGCTTTTTCGGGGCTCTTTTGACGTTCCCGATTGCCGAAAAGTTCGGGCGAAGAAAGACCGTCATGCTCGCCGGCTGTGTCTTTCTCGTCGGCGGCACCCTCATGACCGCAGCCCGCGGAAGCTTGAACATGATCTATGCCGGTCGCGCCATCGCGGGGCTCGGGATCGGGGCTTCGTCGCTCACCGTGCCCGTGTACATCGCCGAGACCGCGCCTCCCTCGATTCGTGGCCGCTTGGTCGGCATCTTCGAAATCGCCTCGCAGGGCGGCGGCATGCTGGGCTTCTGGATCAACTACGCCACGGATAGGTCGATTGACGTGTCGCAGCAGTCGCAATGGATCGTCCCTCTCGGCCTGCAACTCGCCCCTGGTCTGGGTCTCGCTCTCGGTATGATCTGGTGCCCCGAATCCCCACGCTGGCTCGCTCGCGGCGACCACTTCGACGCGGCGGAGAAGATCTTGGTCAATCTCCGCGGCCTGCCCGCCGACCACGAGTACGTCCGTCGCGAGATGAACGACATCCGCACGCAGGTCGAACAACGCACCAACAACCGCATGACCAAGAAGCAGATGTTCCAGAAGCTTTTCGAGAAGGGTATCCGCAATCGCATGGGTCTCGGCATGGCTCTCATGTTCCTCCAGTCCTTCACCGGCGTCAACATCATTACATACTACGCCCCGCGCATTTTTGAGAGTCTTGGCATCTCTGGGACTTCGACCAAGCTCTTTTCCACCGGCTTCTACGGTATCTCCAAAACTCTCGGCATGTTCCTCTTCACCTTCTGGGTGGCCGAGCGTGTTGGCCGCCGAAAGGGTCTCATTTGGGGATCCGCGCTCGGATGTATTCCGATGTGGTACATCGGCGGGTTTGTCATGTGCGTATATTTATGCCCCCTTACCAGAAGGTCCAGACTATTAACACCCAAGATAGGGTTGCGGATCCGGAAGGACGAGCTGCTGCCGGCATCGTTAGTCGTGACGGCTGGGGATACCTCGCTATGGCATGCGTATACATCAATGGTGAGTATTCTCAGCGAATTCCTTTTACGCAATTTCCATACGTCCGGGATGCTTACAGAAACAAGGTATCATCATCTGCGCTACTTGGCAGGGTATCACTTGGCTGTACGCCTCTGAAGTCCAAACGCTTGAGATCAGGATGTTGGCCGTCTCCATCACGACCGCCACCACCTGGCTCGGATCTTTCGTCATCGCTCGTTCTACGCCTTACATGATCTCGGATCTCGGATACGGTGCTTACTTCTTCTTCAGTAGCATCCTGATGTGCATGGGTATCTGGGCCTTCTTCTTCGTTCCGGAGACCAAGGGTATGATATTCATTATTCCTCGCCGCCATTCCCCGTTGTTGAACTCGCTAACGCGACAATAGGCTTGACTCTGGAAGACATGGATGCTCTGTTCATGCAACCTACTCACAAGACAGTCTGGGAACAAATGAGAGGCAGACATGTCCTCTCAGCCGGACGTGCCGAGTCGCCTTCCATCACGGACGAGAAGCTCGAGGCAAATATTGAAGCCGCTCAGATTGAGGAGCGTACCAAGTCATAAGACCAGTGTGAGCCTTGATGGAATCTAGCAGTCCAGTCAAGGCACCCGTCGCGTAATTTTCTTCTTGCACTCATGTTCGTCGTCAACCTTTCCGGGAGAACGTTCGGGGATGCGAAGCAGAGCTTGTGTTCGGAAGAGTGTGGGAGAGGGGGGGGGGGGGGGCCTGTCTGGCCAGGTACTGGACCTGCGGTTGATGGGTACAAGAGTTTGAGTTGAGCATCTGGTTAGACACATATCGCAGCGACAGGAATCAGAAATCACGATATTCCTTATCAACCCTAGCGTAGCGCGAATACTCTCACGATCATTTATATGCTTTATTCATCTAGTGTTGCCTCTTTAGTGATAGTACTAGTCGTTGCCTATTCTTTTAACTTACTAAAGCCTAAAGTCTAGGCCAATCCCTTCCCATGCTTCGCCAAGACGTCTGGGTTGAACCGTTCCACAAAACTCAACATCTCAGGAGGTACATGTGTCGCGTTGCTTGGCCTAACCATGCGGATAGCGCGCGTGAAATTGGCTTCGGTCAGCTTGAGTTCGGTAGACTCCGACATCTTATCCACGCCCTCGTTCCGCACCTGGTCCATCGACCACGACAACCCAGCCTGCGCGCATACACTGCGAAGATCAGATCCCGAGTAGCCTTCCGTCGCTTTCGCCACCTCCGCGAGGTCAACCTCCGACGACAAGTCATCTTGACCCACGAAAGTGCCGAGGATCCTGCGTCGACAGTCTTCGTCGGGCAGTCTGAAGAAGACCTTCTGCGGAAGACGGCGGAGGAAAGCCTCGTCCAAATCCCAGGGCCGATTTGTGGCGACCAACACGAATGGCGCATTGCCACTCTTTGATAGTCCGTCCATGCCTGTGAGGAACTGCGTCAACGAACGTCTCTGCCAGTCCTTGTCGTCGGAGGAGCGCCGATAAAACATGGCGTCGACCTCGTCCATGAACAAGACACAGGGGTGGAGCTTTTCGGCAAGAGTGAAGGCCGCCCTGACATACTTCTCCGACTCCCCGACCCATTTCGACTGCAGAGCCGCCGAGTCCAGAGAGAGCATGTTCGACCCGGAAGCCTGCGCAATGGCACGGCAAAGATGCGTCTTGCCCGTCCCCGGTGGGCCGTAAAGCAGCGCTCCGTTGATGCGGATGTTTTTGAGCATGAAACTCGACGTTGCCTTTGGGCGGAACCTTGACATGGCGACAAGCTGCATCATGGTATCTTTCGTGTCATGGTCGAGGATGACATCGTCCCAGGTGATTTGAAGCTCCGTGGGGTCGACCACGTTCTCGAGCAGCCGACTCTCAAACTTGTTGCAATCACCGGCCATCTTCTCGACCTTTGCACTCCATGTTTCTTGTGGACTCTTCCCGCCTTCCGATTGCTTTTCGACCTCCGGCTGTTCTTCTTCAACGGGCATGTCAAAGAAACCTAACCGCCGGAGAACGGTCCAGATGTCGTCAACATCAACAAGCTGTCCCTCGACGGGTCTTCCAGGAATCTGCACTTGGGCGCGATCAAGTGAATCCCAGCACCACTCACGCTGTCCCATTGCTTCGTGTTCTTGTTCCGACAGTCCAGGCCAGTCCGCAAACGGGTGGAGCAGGTCTGGTTTTACCTGCTGCGGGCATCGTGCCTGGAGCCTACGCTGAAGCTTCCAAATGTTGAGTCGTCGAATTCGAGCAGCCTTTGTCTCCCGATTCTCCTTTATAGGCGGTGGAGGTTCAATGACAACAGCGGTACACGCCTTACCCTCTAAAGACCACCGGAACACATCCCTGTACCACTTCTCTTGGACGGATGTGCAGCACACAAGAGCCATCTTCTGCCCTTCTCGACGTCGTAAGCGGATCCATTCGTTAATCTGGAATAGGCAGTTTTGTCCGCTTGCGACTTCCTCGCTCTGGATTGCCAACTCTTCTGCGTTGCGAACGTGGAACAAGACGGGCGGGTTACAACGTGGGACGTACTCCGGAAGCAGGTCGCTTGTTGATGGGTTCGGCTCGGGAAAGCTCTTCTTCGCTACAAGCAGTTGAGATACTGCGTCGCGTTCCGCCTGCTCCTGCGCCGCAAGCCAAATGGCAGATAATGCCATCCTGGTCCGCGTCCGACTCATGCCGGAAAAGTAAAGCTCAGTCATGGGATATTCCGAGCAATATTCCGGACGTACAGGGCTCCACGCCTTGAAGCACAGATCATGCGTCTTATTCCACTGTAACTCCTGGTTGTAAAGGTCAACGGCCAGGTTTTCCAGGTCTTGCAAGGAAAGGGTTATCATGGCTGCTCCCATCTCCCTGGCGAGGTCTCGAACAACTTGTTCGAGATATTCGGGCCAGGCAGCCTCGCCAGTCTTACTCTTTGATCGTAGTAACATGACTGATTCTGGCACCATGCGCCCGGTCTTTTCGTCATAGACAAGCAATCCGCGTGCCATGTCTAGGAGCTCCGCGGAATCCTTCGCATCGCCGCTTCCTTTCGTTTCCTGCGAACTGTTCTTTGGGTATGACTTCTCCTTCGCGTCGTGACTGTTGTTGTTATAGTTGTCTGGGTTGAATGTTTTTGGCCGCTGGAAATCTGGCGTTGAGAAGACTGTGATACACCGGCTCAAAAACCAATCCGGGATATTGTATTTGAAGGTGCCGTTCGCGGCGTTCCCGTTGGTGTCGCTAACCATTGCAGTAAAATTGGTTTGGATTATGCTGTTGAAGAGGTGTAGGACGTCTCTCTGGGAACTCGTGTCAATAGGCGACTTGATTTTTCAACGGAAGACCTACCTCAATTCCAGGACTAAGAGGCTGTTTAAATATGTCAAAGTTAATTAAAAAACAAGGAGGGGGGCGACTCGTTGATCTGGTTCTCCGTGGGGCAACAGTATGATTGAGTACAGCGAGAGATGCTGATGAACTCTGATGGTATATAGCGACCAACTATACCCGGCCTGAGAAGGAACCTTAATATGGCCGATGACTCAAAAGGTATTCGGCCCTAATGACTGTCTCTATTTACCTCTATTTGAAAGACTCGAAGGGTCGAATTCACAGCTAGCTATGAGATCTGGGTACGTGATACCGGCAGCCCTTGGAGACTAAGCTGTTACTATAAACACAAAAATTCTCTACAACCTTGAAGATTCGGAAGTATTGCCCGTCGAAAGATGACTCTTTTGAAAGTCGCTCAGAAGGGTATCATGCTCGAAGTAGCTTCCGTACGCGGGTTCCTGTCTGACACCGAGGTGGAGTGTGTCGGAGGACTGGGAGAAGTAGAGTTCCATCGCTGTTCGGGCCCTCGGGCTAATATCCACCGGATCAGCCATGGTAGCACTCGATCACGATGGATTTCACGCATCATTTGATGTCCAAGGTTCCAGGAGTGCGCTGATGATTTATCATTATTGGAGGTTCTACTAGCGCATACCATTTGTGACGTCCAAACTCATGAAGTTATGAATCATTACCGTGAACCTCCCTCTTTGCAGTGGACTCCTTCGATCCGCCTTCCAGTCCAAATAAGTACTAGCCATTAAAAGTACAAGCTTCCGACATTGTTCAGAATCCAATCAGAGCTCGCCTTTCTGAAGTCATCCTTGAGCAAGCCGGCCTTGTCTGCGAAGAACTGCATGAGGTTCTGACCCGAGTTCCATTGAGGCCAGTTGGGGTACTGCCCACCGGATCCGGAATTGGGGTCCAAGTCGGAAACGAAGTTGGTGTAGTAGGTGCGGATGCTGCGGGCGGCGTAGTTGTCCTTGATGCCGTAGAAGACTTGCAGCAAGTCGGAGCCGTGGAAAGTGCCAAGGATCGGGGTGCCGTAATTGTAGGAGGCCAGGTACGACCACGACGGCACGCCGGGGTTGAAGGCCGACGCGAGGTCCAGGAAGACGCGACGGGTGAGGGTGAAGACGAGGTCGCCGAGAACGGCGGAGCGAAGCTTGAAGCCGGGGAAGACCTCGTTCAACAGTCCGGTGCGGTGCGGCGAGCCGTTGGTGACGGTGCTGAGGCCGTCGCCGTACGTGGCAACGTACTCTGAGATCTGGGCCTCGGTGGCCGTCGCGAAGTAGTAGTCCTTGAGGTAGCCGACGAGCTTTTCGGTGCTGGTGAGGTTGGGCTGGAAGATGCCGAACAGGGTGCCCTCGTCCTCCTGGTCGCCAATGATCATGGGCACGGCGGCGTACTTGCCCTCCTTGGCGAGGACATCGGGACTGGCGGGCAGAGCCGTGCCATCGGGGCGCGGCAGGTAGGACAGGGCGAGGGAGTTGTACGAAAGAATACCGGGAACGGAGGTGACGGCGTTGAGGAAAGTGGTGTAGTCGACCTCGCGCAGGCAGTTGAGCGTGTCCGCCTCGCCGGCGCATCCGGCCTCGGCCACGACCTTGTCGTAGACGGCTTGGCCCTTGGGACAATCGACGGGGTCGGTGGGCGTGATGCCGCCAGAGTTCATGATGGCGCCGCGGAACAGGGCCTTTCCGTTGTACTTGTTGTCGCCGCCGTAGAGGGCCATCTGGTCGAAAACACTGATCGCCCCGGCAGACTCGCCCCAAATCGTCACCTTGTCGGGGTCGCCGCCAAACTTGGCAATGTTGTCGGCAACCCACTCGAGACCCATGCGTTGGTCGAGGAGACCGAGATTGGCGGAACCGTCGGCGAGGATCTCCTTGCCGGGCATGAAACCGAAGCCGGCCACGCGGTAGTTGACGGCGACGAAGACGAAGGGCTTGCCGAGATCTACGCTCTGCTGAACGAGACCGGTGCCGTCGTACATGGAGGACCATCCGAGCTGTCAGACGAGTGTCAGAACATGAGACGAACGACGCATGCACCGTCCCAAGAGGGGATGCTTACCTCAAAGCCACCTCCGAAGATCCAGTAGAGCACAGGCAGTTTCGCATCGGCCGTTGTGCCCTCGGGACGAGCCACCGTGATGCTAAGGCAGTCCTCGCTTTGTCCCGTCGCCTTTTGGATGAAGGGCAGATTCGCAATATCTCCCAAAAGGTCGAAGAGGAAGTCCTCACTGTCGGAGGAGGAGACCATCTGCGGACAAGCGCCGGCCGGGCCGGTGGCGTCGAAGGTACCGATGTTGTCCGTCAGTCGCACGGGAGGTTTCAGTCGCAGCGATCCGGTAGGCGGCTTCGCATACGGAATGCCGCCAAAGGACTACGTTAAAAAGGTCAGTATCCTCGTCCTAGGATGACTTGTATTGATTCGATTCGATTCGTACCTCGACCTTGTTCATGACATTGCCGATGACGGTAGCCGTATCGAGAACGACAGTCGCAGTGACCGCAGCCCTATCTTCCAACGGCTGCGTGTGTTCTGAAGCCGCCGAGGCGGCTCCCAGGAGGGAAACAGACGAGATGAGGGCGGAGAGCTGCATGATGGAACGGGCGAGCAGTGTTCCTTTCTTTGGGAACCTGCAGTCTGGATCTGATGGAGGGGATGAGCTAAGGATGCACCCAGTCGAATTGGCTTGGCTGTAGTCGATCCCGACGAGCTATCTCGAACGCCTCAACACGGGATAGGCCGCCGTGGAGAACGGGATGATCGTGGGCTATATAAGTCCATTCTTCAACTCGAAGTCAATGGCTTTGTATCCATGTCCTCCACCTCCACCACCACCACGAGAAGAAATTAGTCCAGGGCGGATCCGTACGAAGCATCCTGGGAGGGTGTCCGCGGGTAGCGCGAGTGGCCCGGCCACCAGGACTAATGGGAATGGGGTCACCATTGGGTCCCGGTCGAGTGGGGGGGCTCATTCCCCGCCGGAGCCTAAGTCGCGATTGTCATCCATTGGGCGGGTTATCTTTGTGTCGTGCTGGACCAGGTCTGGTGGTAGTTACTCTGTATCGAGAGAGAAGAGAAGGGGGACAAAAAAGGTCAACAAAGCGAGAGTGCAACGTTCCCCATGGGGTAGCGGGGCTTACTGCCGGGATGAGAGATGCATCTGCGAATACGCGCCTGGTAGAGGGCAGCCGAATGACCACGGCAGTTCAGAAAGTCAGTAATTCTCGGGAAGGTCAAGAAACCCGTAATGGAACAGCCTTGTGACGTAGGACTTCACATGGGAATATGTAAGAGTCAACAGGGGATATTCTTGTCCGCCTCGGTATCTCGGGCAGCAGAAAGGGTCGCATTGTCAACTCGCAGGTCAGTCAGCACACGACCCGGAATAAGAGAGAGTGAAATCGGTCAACAACTGCGCAGAATCATGCTTTCGAAGCGCATGTGACAGTGAGACTATTATCGACAAGACGCCAGGAACCAGGAACTCCGTCCCAATCGAGTAATTTTGTGTTCCTCTGATCTTTCGATATGTGGTTGTAGATGTGTCTCTCTTGCAGTAAAGTGTGTGTGTAAGTGAGCCGTGGTGGTTGCACGCGGGCGTACGCGCCCTGGCTTTAGCACCTGCCGTAGTTGGAGGGCCAAGATGTGTATTCCCAATAGTGTCCGTCAAGCCAGGATGCAAGGCTTTCGTCATGGAGGTGGAATGCGGGGTGATGGTTCATCTCGAAGACAGCCCGATCCAAAAGAAGGTCGGCTGACGCAGATCGCCAACCTGGATCCTTGTACCGGCACTAGACCAGCCATCCACGAGGCCCAATTCATTCGGATTTGGTATCCAACCACGGTAAGAGGCTCCGAATGCGTGGGGTCCTGGATCGAAATGCTTGTGCAACCTTCGATCCTCTACTTAGTAGGTCGTTGGTTTTACGAACAGTTGGGGCCGCGGAAGAGGCGGAATATTCCACCAGTGTCTTGGCTCGAAAGCAGAGCACCCATAAAGGAAACAGACAGGGGAACTCGGGAAATGCACTACACTAGCATACCGGCGGGGTCCGGGGAGCAACAGGGCCTGACCGGCACACCTCGTAAACGTGAGGTTACAGCTTGGCAGGCGGTTGGCTAGCTCCCGAAAGCACGATCTACGCGCCAAATCTCTGCTCAAGTGTCCAATGATATGTCAGAGAGATGAGGGCTGTCGGTTGCGACGGACCTCACCCGCCTCAAAGCGTCGTGCAGATGAGAGTCAGCTTGCGTGTGTTTGCAATCCGAATTGGGTTTTCAGATCGTGCGGGATGTTGGATCTGTCCGCAGACCTCGGTCCGATTCGATTATACTAATCATTGTATTGCGAGATTCAAGCAATGCTTTGACACGCGAAGCATGTGTCTTTGGCATCTGAGAGTTTGGGTAGTCTAGCAGTCCGCATGCGGCATCTGTCAGGCATTCGAGAAAGTGATGTTCTATGCGTCAACTCTCTTCACCTGCGAGATTGTAAATTGGGCAACGGGGCGGTTAGAGAATCAGTAAACTCCCATCCCCTTTTTTCCTCCTTGGGCCCCGTTTGTGAATCTTTACACCTCTTCAGAAGCCGTGAATAATGATATAATGTTGCAGGGTTCGACTTGCCGTCGCTTCTCGGATTCAGCACCCTGCGCAGAAAATTTCCATCTGATGGAGACTAGGTGAAATTCCTCGTCTTAGCTCCATGGGGCTCTGGACTGCTTATCACTATTTTGGACCGCTTGGTGCTCTGAGCGATTTCTCTTTCGTGTCCGGAAACTCGATTCAGGCCCAGGGTATGGGGAACAATTCGAATCCGCAAATGTTGAGGAACTAATACCAAGAAGGGAGTCCAATTTTTCATCTGCGGCTCTGAAGCCCAATACATGCGCTAATTCGAAAGACAGGCGAATCGGTCCGTGTCGATGCAAGGAACATCGATGTCTAAACTTGATGAAGACAAGATTGCGAACGCTTGGCCTTGGCTGTAATGTGGGATCGCAAGGGCAAGCGCCACGTGCGGGAGCAAAGACGTTGGTCCTAGCTCCCGCCCGTTTGTTTAGCGTTCAGGAATGCGTTCCGAACAGTCTCTCAAGCGTCTGGGCATTGTTCCTTTGTCAGATGAGAGTCACTAGCTGTGGCAGAGACACAGCAGGCTAGCAGCGTTGGGCAATTCCTCGACAAGGCGTAGTACGCCTTACGACCCCATCAAACTCTTTGTGGCAATTGTCGCGAATGCAACTGATGGGGAAAGATGGTCATTCGAATGGACCCAGTGAGTCAGCAAGATACCCTCGCAAAAGACCCGGAGTGGAGCTCGACTCAACTGGACAGTGGACTAGTGCTTCGCTGTCCACTGCGCCAAGGGAAGGCTATGCTTGCCAAGTTGCCTCGTCCTTATTGCTCTTCATTCCTACGGTGCACAGCAGCATTAACGGACTTCGAGACGTGTCAACAGGAATTCAGTGATACGCCAGCAATATGAAATGTGCTTTATGGCATGGGAGATCGCTGCTAGAAAGCTTGACAGCGCCAGGCAGCCACTACCACGGGGAGTTAAGTAGAAGGCAGGTGTGACATGGCACAATGTTCCATGTTTGTTCGCTTCGACGGCTTTCCCGCTGTCGTCTCAGGCTTTGTTAGGTTGAAGCCGACTCCGGGGCTGGCCCGACCGAGTCGAGCGCCGGTCGGCCCTCGGATCCACACCGAGGCTGACCACGTTGACCGAGCTGACCGAGCAACCTACCGACCTTACACCGGAATAGTCCGCTCCAGCTGCGTCTACCGGCCGCGGCAACACGCACGGAGCACTGTGGACCCTTGGACCCCTTTTTAAGGTTTTTTTTTTTAACGATCACGAGCACATGGCGGGTCTGATCCGACGAACGAGCGAATCGTAAGCGCCAATTAAGCGAAATTACCTTCTCTACCAGACAAATTCGGGGGGCAAGGTGAGTGACTCGCGCCCGACATCGCGATCCAGTTTTCCCCCCTTCTCTCTTTTCGTTCTCACAATCCACATACCACACCATCAGCAACAAGCTGCAGATCATCCCATGACCTCACTCCTTTGAGTCGCAAATCGGCCGCAATCGCGGCTGGCCCATTCCTTATCTCATATCACCAAAGTCACTCTTTACCTAGATATCGGGCGCTCTGGTTTGAACCCAGGCCCCCCCCTGTCACTCTTTGTACCATGCACAGCGCCGCCGCTCTCTCATCGCTGTCGCACCTTGTCGTCTCACTGCTTCTCGCGGTGGTTTCATCTCCCTCGCCCGTCCTAGCCGACGGTACCGTCTGGGCAACGCCTCATGATAGCTACTCGTCCTCCGTCGGCGTCCTCGGGTGCAAGATCAACACCGACCGCGTCGCGTACTGGCCCGGCTCCGTCGACTGCAACAACATCTGCATCTCACTGAGCTACGAGGACCGCACCGTCAAGCTTCTGCGCATCGACCAGTCGCAGGGCGCCTACGATGTCAGCTACGACGCCTGGAACTACCTCTACACGGGCAACTCCGCCAAAGAGCTGCCGGTCGCGGGAGGCCCGCTCGCCATGGAATTCAAGGAACTGCCCGCCGACGACTGCAAGGCGCTCATCAGAACCAAGAGCAAGAAGCTGCCGCTGAGCGCTTCCAACAGCATGAACTTCCTGGCCAGCTGCCTCGATCAGAAAGACAGCTGGGTCGGCAGAAACTTTGCGCTGTACAACATGCTTGACTCGGTATGTTCATGGGGCTACGACGAGGGTTGCGAGCTGGACTGGCCCGCGGCGAATCAGCCCACATGCAAACACTCCCTCGGCATGCCCGTGGAGCTGAAGGACGCTCCGGTATATAATGTTCAGTACCCTTCGGGAGACGTTGTTGAGGCATCTACTGGAGAGAAGATCTCGAGTCCGGGCGACGCCACGAGCGGCGCGAGCTCTGCTATACCCTCTCCGACAAGCTACAACCATATGCAAAATGGTGCCTCGACGCTGGGGGTGTTGGGGATGCTGATGTTTAGTTCATTTTTCTGGACATGCTTTATACTTGGATCATGTTGATTGGAATATGTTATCGGGGAAGGAGACACGGAGAACGATACCACAAGATACCATTTACTGATGTCATACGACCATAATGTCAAATTTTGTTAGCCAAACACGTCTGTCTGATTTTGAAATCCTCGGGACCTATCTCAACTACGGGAAAGGAGTTACAAATGTTCGCTTGAGAGAGACGTCGTGAGCGCCATTGTCAAAACATGCCGCCACTGTCTTTCACTTTCTTCCCTCTCGGCCAGCAAAGAATTGCATCCTAGGTAATCCAGTGGAGAGTTTGTCTCTGAACCTAATGGTTGCGTGTGTATCGCCCTCCTCCCTAGTCGTACCTGAGGCCTTTGTACTCTATCTGGGCATGGGGCGGCTGGCATACGTTTGGATACTTACAATCATGAGGATTGTACACCACACCTTCCTTGAGTCCCGGGCCCCAAGGGAAATTCTGACCATATTCCCAGGGGTGAAGCGGCTTCCAACCGCTGCCTTCCACCAGATTCTTCCACCAGCTTAGCCCGTGCGGCCACGTCTTGCCGTCTTTCGGAATGCCGCAGGACCAGCGCTTCTCCCTGAACATATGGGGGTGTGACGCGCCGACACCTGGTGATTGTTGGATAAGACGGCAGACGAATACACTCTGATCGCAGTTCATGCGACCGACACGGCCGACGCACTGTTCGTGGCCTTCGTAGAACTCCATCGCCAGAGGAGAGACTCGGATGGCGTGTCCCATTTTTGTGATGTATACGACCGGATCCGTCAGGCCTTCGCCCTCGGTGCCGTCGCGCATCAGCCACGTGACTGAGAACTCGCCGATGCGCGAGTCTACCATGGAACTGTTCCCGCCGGGATAACAGTTGCGAAGAGGCCCATTGATTCTCTCGGCGTACGGATACGTTCGGAGGCCGCCGTCTTTGCAATAGACGCCGACTTTGCAATTGCCGCCGTTCAGGGTCGACAAGGTCAATTCGCACAACTCAGCGGTCTTGTATTTATCGATTTGCTTCAAAAGCGCCTACCGTTAGAAAACGGAAACTGTATGCTTTGGGGAAAGTCGTGGACAGACCTACCCATAACTGTCTCGATCCCTCTTGAGCAAAAGGGATTTGGCCTAGGGCGCCTGTAGCCCAAAGGCCGAGGAAGCCCAAAATCTGTAGAGGCGACACCATGCTATCGGTTGCGTGTTGTTGAAGCAGCTGCAAATGGTCAAAGATGAGGAGGTTTTTTTGTGAGATGCATGAGGGAAAGTTCTGGAGATAGCTTGCACCATCCTGCTCGTACTTATTTGGTGAGCAAACCTTTTTTAGATGACGACAACCCGGATGGAAGCACCACGCTGGAGGCGGCTTGAGTCTAGAATGTGACTTGTCCACTGCTAAATATTTTAAAGGCTATTCTCTAGTTATGGTAACTTTAAGGGTCCAATACCCACAGGTCGTTGTAACTTGTTTCCTGTTGGTTGGTTTCGAAAGAAGCAGCGGATATTCCAGAAAGGTGATTAAATCAAGAAACCAAGGTATCTGCCCAACAGTCTACCAATGAACCGTTGTGCAGGTGAACACGTGTATCTAACCTGATTGTAAGGGAATTGTGACAAATGGGCATGCGACTTCGGCTGCACCAGTAAAAATTCCATACAACGCAGTTGGACTTTTGTCTCGGCATGTTTGCTGCATTCGAATGGTTGGAGACACTCATAATGAGGGAAGATCACAGAATCAACTTCGGGTCTCCACTGTATGGCAGCGTTGCTGGGGATAAATTTCGCACCCACGGAGCCGCGGTGTGGATAAGGGGTGCTGTGGACTTCTTCGCATTGGATGACAGCTGTCTGGCTCAGGAGAGGGTAGCCGTCTGATGTTATGAGATGAACCTGCAGGAGACCTGAAACGTCATGACACAAGCTGAGGACTACGAGCCTCTCCATGCCCGCAGATGAGCTGAGCTGAAATGGAGGAATCAGGATGGTCCCATTATTGAAGCGAACCGAAGCATTCCCATGCTCTACCATCGAAAGAACTTTATGGAGTTCTAATGGCACGGACCAGATAACGGCCACGTCAATCGGAGCTACTACACGTAGTGACCGAACACGTACGAAGAAAACGTAGCTCGACGGTAGGTATACCAAGCGGGATATGAGAAGTTAACGTGTTTCCCGACGTTCGGAGAACGATTCTTTCCCTTTAAAAGGCTTCAGAAGGATCTCCGTGATCAGTTACAAGGAGCAGAAAACAAGTCGAAAATCACTTGACGTACTCGGGCAGCGCCGTAAACCGAGTCCGAGTCACGGTATGGGCAACCTGGTCAATAATGTAACATTCTATTAGGGCGTAGACTGACACCTAATGTGACGATCATCAGGCGTCTCGAGTCTGTTTTAGGGATTTGCGTGCTGCAAGCGACTCAAAGACGTGGGCAGAAAGAAGGTAACAATGAAGCTTAGAATAAGCACATATGAAGGTCCTCTGAAATAGCAGCCCATAGTCACGGAACATAAATTCTTCTGTGGAAGAATTGATCACTCAACCTTGCGTTCAGTTACTTCCACTAAAGCCATCTCTCCAGTATTCTTCAATTGCTCAGGTGCCAGGCGCATTTGGTTTTAATCGCATTCACACTCTTACCCCTATTTCAGCCGGTACTCGCCATCATGCAAATTAGCGCTGTTCTTGTTGCTGTTGCTGCCTTCAGCATGAGCCACGCTGCTGCAGGTAAGTCGTCCCAGAGCCATCGATAGAACTCGACTAATCTTGTCTCTCACGCAATGTAGCTTCTGTGCCCCGGAACTTCATCGACGGCAAGGGAAGCGCTCTCTTTGGTAATGCGGGCAAGGCGTGCAGTGTTGGCAGCCAGGATGGCGAGTGCGACCAGTTTGGTCGCTGTGTTCAGCAGATTCCTCCCAACGAACAGTCCGTCCTGAACCAAGGCAGAAACGTTGCCGCCTGCACCGCAGGTGGACAAACTGGAACCCTCTGAATTAGCCTTTGCGAAGCTGGCAGCATTCTGGGTTGTCTCGAGACACATTCTAACCCAAGGTAGTAAATCGACGTTTTTGTGTGTTTAGAAGAATGAGTTCATTGTTTCTGGGCCAATTTCTATACTTTTAGTGGTGCAAGTTACCTGCAGCTTATGTACGGAAGTGTGCTCTTAGAAGGACGGGACACCTTTGCAACACAGGAGACGCGTTCGGCAAGTAGACATTATCTGCTTCCACAGAAAACGAACCGCGACAAAGTGACGCAATTCTAAACCGGTTGAATTTCTAAGCCATACCCTAGTTGGGTTATAAAACGGGTATGAGCTCACTTTGATTTACAGAAAACGATGGCTCATGTGATATCTTTTGCTTTCAACCAGTCCATCGACAAAGTCAAAGCTTGACCATGATGATAGACACAATTAACCATGAAACACTAGCAATGAAGCCAATTAAGGTGACGGAGGCAACACGCTCTATAGGAGCAATGCAACAGGGTTATGGCGCAACAGCAGTTCGCTTTTCGTAAGCCTTCTTCAGCACTGCAAGAATTTGTCAGTCTCATCTGGTTTGACAAGATCAACACGAAGAATGTGAGATCGAAACCATAGCGTACTCAGCGCACTGTCACTGAGTCAACCTTTGCCAAATGTACACTTGACCCATCAGCATCGATGTTGAAGGAAAGTGCCAAGGTAGAAATCTGCGTAAGCAGCCAACTGGGATCGTGCAACGGTTGCCCGTTGGATGGGACCCAAAACCAGGATTAGCGCTTATCAACGAACGGGATTTGGTTACATGATATACTTGCCATTGAATTGTGGCCGATAGAGCACGGTTTGCATCGCATACATATTTATCAGATAATCCTAATAAATCAAGGCCGGGTCTATGTACCACTCCCAAACAAAGAATAATTCCGGCCCTTTTTAGCTCCCCTTTTGTTGATCCCCGGGCCCGATCGGAACATCTTTTAGGCAACATATCCCAGCTTGTGCCGAGTACGCCACTTTCACCTCCTTTTGTCAGCCAAGTCCTCCAATACTCGATATCATGGCCTCCTCCACCACACCCGCTGGTCGGTTGATAACCTTTGCCATCGAAAAGCGGCAGCCGCTCACCAGGGCTAGTAGACCCAAAGTCAAGACGGGATGCATTACCTGTAGGTGCGTAGGTTGATCGGCGTGACTGGGGACGCGGCCGCTGATGCTCTTGCCTCCAGACGGCGACGCAAAAAGTGTGATGAAGGCAAACCGGCATGTGAGACGTGTCTCAAGTACACTGGCTATTGTGAAGGATACAAGAGTAAAGTTGTCAAGGCACAACAGTCACGACCTTCTCAGCAGCGCATCATACAGCCTAAAATTGCGGGCAAACCAAAGAAGGACGACATTCTCATCGAGCCTAATTACGCATCGCTTGTGTTCACCAATCAGTTGGAGAAAGACAGCTTCGACTACTGGATCGCTTTCACCAGTACCACGACACTATTTCAGTCCGATCTTCTCACAAGTATTATTCCACAAATATCATGGAAAGATCCAGCCATTAAGCACGCCGCGTTGGCCATCGGTGCGGCCGCTTTGGGCAGCAAGACAAGGCAACAGCGGCTCCTCGGCAAAGGCAAATTTTACTCGGACGCTCTTCGACACTATGGGAAATCACTTCATCTGCTCTATTCAGTGCCAATGTCATATGAGAGGTCGCTCTTGGCATGTCTCCTCTTCATTGCTTTTGAGACTCTGAGAGGGAACAGGTCGGCTGGACTGAGCCACATGAACCACGGCTCAAAGATTCTGGACCAGTATCACCCTCGGGGCGAAAGCCCCGGTCTGCTTCTGCGAGAAGTAATGTCAAGTTTCCAGCATTTCGGACTGCAAGCTTGGAGCCACAGCGGATCGCATCCTGTTGAAACAGATGGAAAGGTCCCTTGGTGTTGCCGAGGGCGCACGACGCGCTACGCCGTCGACGAGATGCCCACGACGTTTGAAAATATCGACGTCGCGCGGCGGTGGTGGGACATCACGCGGCACTTCGTCAAGTATCACGCCCCGCTCAAGACCAGCTTCGAAGTTGCTAAAGCGGCACCTGACCCTCGGCCGATCGACCCCGTTCAGCTCGCCAACTACGGGTCGCCGGAGGCTCAACAACGCGTCCGTGGATTCCTCCACCATCTCGATTCTTGGCACGTCGCCTTTGTTCCCATCGCGGCGCAGGCTGAGCGCGGCAAGGACACAGATACTCGAGACTTCGTCCGAGCTCTCTCGTTGCGCATAGATTATCTGTACGTCTGGAGCGGCGTCCAGAGCGGGGGCTGGGCCGACGTGGAGGATGTGCGACGCATGGTCCCCCGCCTTTCGTGACGTGGTCAGCCTCGGCAGGCAATATATCTCGAGCTGCAAGGGCGGCCGTCGGACGGGCGAGAGAGGTTCACGCTGGAAGAATGTCCGACGTGGGCGTTGGCGCTCTCGTTCGTAATGTGTCGCGAGCCCGATGTGAGGAACGACGTCCTCGCGCTCTTCAAGAAATACCCGAGGCGCGACGGGCTGTGGGATACCGAGGTGTTTGTGCAGCTGCTCCAATGGATGAACAAAAACACCAATTCCGAAACAGAGCGCTATATTGTTGGCAGCAGGGTTGTTTTCTACGACCATCTGAACTTCGTGCTCGAGAAGACGCGATGGGATCCCGCGAGCTCGGCAGTGAAGACTTACAGCGTCGAGTTCAACGTACCCGTAGGCGCAGAGGGGGGGTAAAGCGTCGTACACTGTTGTTTAGGTCATACTTGTCAAGCCACTGAAGAATACAGCTCGAAGAGCCATGGGCTGGTAGATCTTGTTTCTTGCAACTAGTGTCGGGGAATTCCACCTATCAACATGAGAGCCTACGCACTCGGCGAGGGGGAAGTAGAAAAAAGCGAATGCAGTATACTCGGCAGCCGGCGCAGATTTCATTTTCGACAGCGACATTAACATCACGAATGAATCGTTCAACGGTGATCTAAGGAAAGCTCCCGAATCAGAATCGCCATTCAGAGGCTCATAATTGGAAAATGAAGAGAAATCTTGGCAACAACTTGAGAGTGTGACGAAGCTTGCCTACTTTATAACACAATTGCTAGTGAAAACACAACTGTGTCTCCCACGTGGTAGGACTCGAGCAGAAGAATCCAATCATATCAGAAACCACTTCGTTAGGTCTAGAACAAATAGAACCAACAGTTCATCCCAGCCGGCTAAGAAAGTTTTGCGCTCGGTAATTACACCGCTTCTGTTTCCGGTAAGGCTGGAACTGGTGAACTGTGGATGTCTCTGCCTGAGACAGTTTTGAACCTCTTCCTATGAGAGCAAAGCTTTACGAGCTGGTTCCATCACAGGCATATGATTGGCTGAGCGACATATTCACGTCGAAACTCGTATTGTGGGAAATCCAATGATGAGAGGCTCTGCTCTTCCATTGTTTGCGGGGAGGTGGGTCAGAAAGGACCGGTACAACGTGTCGGGCAGCAATAGTTGCGTTGAGGCTGATGCGCCAAAAAGCTTGGATGACTTTGACTTCGACTTGTGGCTTTGGGTCTTTTGCCTGGGTTGCTAGCCAATACTTGACAAATGGTTTGCAACCCCACGATCTCATGAAGAGAAGAGCGAGCGCGGAGCGCAGTCTCTGTATCACAATCAATAGGCTGGGGCGCTTGCGAAAAGAGGGGACTCACGGAAGAGTCATGAATTAAGGGCACGACGCATGAAGAAAAAAATTCTCATGGCAGTCGCAATCCATCTTCCGACCTCGTGGAAGATTTTGAGGCATCATGTGGCCTCCGTCGGAGTCTTTTTCGCTGTTTGAGCTGGAATCCCTTAGGTAAAATGGGGGTAACAAGAATAAGCTGCGAGCCGCTCGGGTGCCCCCTTTGCCCACACAGTGCTGGGAGAACGACGCCATCTGTTGAATCGAGGAGAAAGAAGAAGGAAAAAAGCACTCATATGGGGTCTTGCGAGCCAGCCACGACATTACGAGAACGAGGGTTTTTTTTTTTTTTTTTTTTTTTTTTCCCCTTTGCATTTGACCCTTTTTCTCATGATCCGAGCCTGCCATGGCAACATACGTCGGGGACCACTTACACGTGGTGACGGCTTTACGGAGTTGACAGCAGGATGCTCCGAGCCGGGGGGGAGAGCCCCAAAGGCAAACCCTTCCGCATTAGGAAATAAGACCCTACACGCAGCGGCGGCCGAATTTCGGCGGGGCTTACGCGCGTGGGAAAGCGGTCAATGGAAGTGGTCGAGTTCGGACGGGGCCATCGGCCGAATCTTATCGGAGTGCGAGTTGTGATTCGCGGTCGTATGCGCGCGTATATGTATAAAGTCCGGGGAAAATCCACTACTAATACTTTAAGCCAGTTGCAATTCGCATCTCAAAAAGATAAGATAACGTTCCTGGCTCTCCGTCTAGCTCTATCAACAGCTGATAAAGGTTTTGCTTTCATGCAGGGCGTGCTCGACGCACCTAGGGCCCAGGCCGGAAAGGGGGCGGCCAAGATCCACGGTCGACAGAGAAGAGACGGTCAGCGGCGTGAGTGTGACCATCCATGGATTCACGTGGAAGCATCCATGATCCATCCAGCACGAGAGAGGCGGTGCGCCAGACTTCGAGCCCTGACACACTCCGAAATCGCCCAGGGTAGCGGACGGAGTCCCGGCTTGAACGTGAATTTACAATGCCTCGATTTCGTGACTAAAATTTCCATGGGGTCGCCGTGCCCCCGCGAGGGCCTCATGACTAGTTCCTCCCCAAGTGACCGATTGCCGGAGATAATGCGGACGCCCCCCGATGTTAGCCGGAGCCACCTTGCCAGCCTTTGCGGAGACAGCTCACGTCAACCAGACTTTCATAAGAGCTGGCTTCGGCTTACACTTTTCTTGGTTCCATGGCTCTGCTCGCCTCTCACTCTTTCTCCGACAACTCTCGCTCAAGTTAACAACACTCGTTTTCTTTTCTGCCAAAGTTTCCAACTCAGCAGAAACAGTAACCCAATTTTCTCGAGACGAACAAACACCCTCGCAAAACAACATCTCATCAACAAGGCCGTCGCCATGGGTTCTATGCCTACCCCGTTGAGGGTCGCCATCCTGAAGGCGTACGACATCGAGGAGCCCAAGCACAGGGGCATGGTTCAGTCTTTCCGCGACAACATCCGCCGCTGTGTCCCCGACGCCATCGTCGACGCCTATCAACCGATGAAGGACATCCGAGACTTGCCGGAGCCCGAAAGCTACGACCTCGTTATCATCACCGGCGGCCTCAGCAACTTGTGCCAGGCGCCCGCGTGCTTCGAGCCCTGGGTTAACGTCGTCCTGGAATGGATTCGACGAGTTGTCGCGACACAACACATTACCGGAACAAAGCTCATGGGCGTCTGCTGGGGACACCAGGCTATCGCCACAGCTCTATCCGGATCCATTGGGAGCTTTGAGTTTCCGAGGGTAAGCCGCACGCACGACTTGCGAGGTTTTTAAGGATTTTTGAAATTAAATCGTCTCCGATAGGTTGGCGTGGACGAGCTTCCGCTTAACGCAGACGGACGAGCACTGTTCGGCAAGGACAAGATTGTGAGTTTGCTGCCATCTAGACCGATTTATAGCAGAGGGGCCACGATGTCTGACTGTCTACACCAGAAAATTACAAAGTTCCACAAGCGTTTCGTCAAGGACGTGCCTGCAGGCTTCAGGCCACTGGCTCCGGATAACGAGATTCTCTACTCTGACTCCGGTCTCATTCTGTCCATGCAAGGACACCCTGAGATCCAAGGCGAGCTTGCAAGGCAGCTTTTTGATCACGACGTCGAGTATTATAGCCAGACTCTGCCAACACCAGAGCATCTTGAGCGATACTTCGCCGGGATGAACGACAGCCTGGAAGATGGCCGGTTGATTTTCAAAAAGGTTACCGCCTGGGCAGCTTCATGAAGGGCTGGTCACTAAAAGTAAATAAGTCTGTTTCTTGATATATAATTCATAAAAGTATATTCGGAGCGCCGGGAATCTTTTGCTTGGATCTCTCTCACATTTCGGCGATTTGCTGTCCAATACCTCCACTGGCTTGTTGACAAGTTTCGGAGACGCCTCTGAACGAATTTTCGACTCGACAGGTCAATTTTTTGGATTGTCTGTATGTTGTTCATCGTTTATGTAAGCCCTGGCTTTACCTAATGATTACTTAGGACTGGAGGAGTCGTTCGTTCTCCAGATCTATCCACCTTTTTCGCATGGCTTGCGGGGACGGTTCATGCGTAAGTCAGAATCTCGCATATGTATCTATATCCTGATCTGGATGTCCAATCACAATCGACGCGGCAAGCTTCCTCTTCTGGCCTGTCGGATCCGTGTTCGACGAGACTTGTAACTCACCTTCCCAACTATAGGACTCAAGCATATAAGCACGAAGCTCTAAATTTTGAAAGGCAAGGTAGCCTCGGCTTCAAGACTGATCGAAGAACTTAGAAACGATGAGCTTTGAAGAAACGATACAAATGATCATCTTCGGATCATGCAAAGACATCGATTACAACTTTAGATATGTAGTACTGAAACTTACTAAGTCACAACGACGTTATTTCCGATATTTGCAGCGAGGCTTCAGACTTTTCTCTTCGTTCGATTGAAGGCAAGAATCGCAGAAGGGAGAAACTGTATCGTTGCTACGCCGCGGTCAATGCTGAGTGGAACCGGGATATTATCATATCAGCAGACTGGAGACGTCGGGTTCCACAAACTTGCAGCCCAACGAGTTTCGCAAATGCTTGATTAGACAAACCATTTACAAGCCACAATGCAGGAAAAAGAGGATTATTTCGTTCCTAGCACGTGTATCCGGAGACATATCCCTTTTTCATTGCTGGAAATATCCGCGTGGGTACTATACCCGTCCTCGTTTCCGCGTCAACAACAAGAGTTCCAGGCGCGTGGCATCGTGGGGTCAAACCTCGACACCGAGGGTTTGGACGCCTGCCCGCCCTTCTGAGCCCTATTTGCTACGAATTGCTACCCATTGATAAGAATCCACTGGGGGGGATTAGCCGCGTTTGTGCCCAGTATCGCCCACAGCCCACCGGCTATCGCTCACAATCTCAGCAACGCCAACAATAGGAAATTACCAGCGACCAAATCTGGTCACAAAGGGGAAAACTGACGCATCTCACCGAGGAAGAAAAAAGGCCAATTGCAACCCTGTCTTTTCCGCACGCGAGTGGATTGCGTGTAACCAACAGCGCCAGCCATTGGGTCGCATCTTCGCGGGTGAGGGGCCGGGAGCTCTTGGCCGACCTGCCGGGGTTATCCGTATTCCGGGCTCTCGTTTCCCCCCCTCGCTCTTTTCTCTCCCTGACAAAACTGAACATTTTAAAGAGAATATTCCTCCCCTTTTTTGTTTCCCTTTTCCCGCCAGTTGATTTGTGGAACCTCTGTCACATTTTCCCGCCCCCTACCTCCCCTCCCCCTACCCCCCCTACCCCCTCTCTCTCCTCGATCTTTATCAGAAGATCTATGTGTGGGTTCATGTTTCACTGCACGGCCCTCCTGCGCGCGCGCACCGGCTACCATGGCCAACAGTCAACCCACAACCACCAGTCGCGACCGCGGGTGTGATGAAGAAGGTTCTCCTGCTGCTGAGCGCGAGCGACAACCCAGCAACGGACCCGTGAGGAAGAGAAAGGGAACTACGCGCTCTCGCGAGGGCTGCTTGGTCTGTCGGTAAGCCTCAACCCCCGTCGATATGCGTGTGTTCTTCAAAGTCATACCTCACGAATCCTTGCCGTCCGGCCCCTGAATTTGGGTGGTGAGGGCGAGTGGGGAGGGGATCATGGGCAACCTATGGAAGAGAGAAGAAGGAGGAAGAAGAAAAAAAGGCAACGTAAAAAAAAAAAAAAAAACACCACAAAAGGTCTTATTTAAGGTACCGAAAGCTGACAGCGGTTCCGCGCGAATGAAGCAAGAGGCGCGTCAAATGCGACGAGACAAAGCCGAGATGTAACAACTGCGTCAGGCACAACACTGATCAAGAATGCATCTGGCCGGACCTCTCCAGGCGCGGCGGCGTGGTGGCCATCGCTCCGGCAGATCCGCTGCGGCCGGCGCTCACCGATTCCATCTCGCGCAAGGACAGTTGGGCGGCTCGGTCGTTGAGCTACTTCCAGTACAAGTCGGCGGCCGAGTTCGCCGGGTACTTTGACGAGCAGTTCTGGAGCGTCAGCATCCCCGCCATGGCCCACGCCGACCCCGTGGTGAACCAGATGCTCGTCGCCCTCGGCGCCCGCCACGAGGCCTTCCGTTGCGACGGTCCCGTCGAGGACCCCGAGGCCCTGATGATGTGCCGTCGCGCCGACCAAGAGTACACCAAAGCCATCCACATGTTTAGCAATCACGTCAAGGAGTACAAGTACACCCGCCTCCACATCACACTGACTTGTTCCGCCCTCTGCATCGCCTTCGACTGGCTTCGGGGCGTGGACATCGAGGCCAACATACACCTGACACAAGCTCTCAACACCTTGTCCGAGTGGCTATCGGGCGAAGTGCCCGTCCCCGGGGGGCCCTCGGTAGACTCGGCCGAGGGCTACTTCATCCGCAAATACCTGAAGCCCATCTTCATCACCATGGCTCTGCAGACGAGGACGTTACCGCACCCGCCAAAGATTCCCCTCACGCTCGTCCGCGCCGAGGACGGGAACCTCGAGTCTTTCGAAAGCGTGACCGACGCCCGCGACGCCCTCGTCTTCCTCCTAGCGTACTTGTTCCCGTGGGTTCTCACGTACTACACTACTAATGCGAGCACCAACCCGGATATAGAAAAGGACGTCCACGCGCAGCTGTGCAAGTGGGAGAACTGTATCAAGAACTTCGTCAAACGGTATCCCGAGATGGACAGGGATCCCAGGGTCATCATTCTCAAGCTCTGGCACATCAGTGCGAAGCTGTTATTCTATGGGGAGAACGCGCACAGCGAGCTCATGTACGACACGTTCATCGCCTCCTTTGGGGACCAGGTGCAGCTGGTGGAGTGGCTGGTAGAGCTGAGCGAGATCCCCCAGTGTCGCTTCTCCGTCGACATGGGCGCGGTGCCCGCCCTGTACTACACCGCCGTCAAGTGTCGCCACCCAGTGATCCGGAGGCGGGCCATTGAGCTCATGAAGAGATGGCCGAGGCGCGAGGCCGTGTATGACAGCTTGGCGTGCGCGGCTCTGGCGGAGGAGATTATGAAGATCGAAGAGGGTCTGGAGAACGGCAACGTCGTCATGAGTGAGGCGGACGTCCCGAGCCACTCTCGTGTGTCCGGGAAGATCTGGTCCAAGTGTTTCAGGGACGATATGGGTCAAAGGTTTAACGAGCTGTGGGTGAAGCGCGAAGGGGAAGAACACTACAGTGAATTCAGGATAGTGAAGTGGTGATTGATACCTTGGTTAATAGTTGTAAATTAGTTTCTAACATTCCTTGAGAATTTCTTTTGTCACTGGAAGAGTATACATCGTTTAGGAGATAGCAATTGTCGGAACACAGCACGACTGCTTGAACGAAACCCCAGACGTTCCTGTGATTATATGTGTGTGTTGGTTCCATTTGAATATTGTGTAATAAAACACACATCTAAAATTCCGAACCGCTGCCAACTTGGTGGATTTCGGTTGAATAATAAATCGATTGCTTCAGAATCGCTTGGAAAATCCAAGTCTCATCCTCACTCAAGCTTTGTGGCTTGCATATCGGTCATTTTAATGCCGTCTGACTTGTTGGTCTGGCGAGCTTCGTCAGGCACGATTCGGCATTGATGTTTGTGCCTTACATAATCACCCGATGCCGTCACTGGCCGCTCCACCCACTTTCTGGCGCCAAACAGCCCGCAAAGCTAAGCTTTCAACCCGTTCCTCAACGACACCCAACGCTGCCCCGCGATCCTCAGCAAATGCATTTGGAGCAATAGTCAAAAAGAGCACGTTGCTCCGTGAAGCAGCAGTACGGCAAAAATCGCCCATCATGCGCGAGTTCATGAGCTACGTGCAGAGCGCATTCTACGAGGCGACAGGCTGGAACCGCGACAGCTCGTACTCGGCGCTCAACTCGACCGCAGACGGTGCGTTTTCACATGCCCTTGCGGTCTGGCAGCCACGTCCCAGCTAATTGAAGACTTCCCCTCTGCAGCTCTGCTCAACTTCAAAACGCCGCAGGGCCTGCGTCTTACCCTCTCGTCCCTTGCGACACCGCACTTTGCAACTTCGTACCAGCTCGGCTCCGTAGGCGTCGTCGACGGCTCCATCTCCTACCTCTATTCCTCGATCCCTCTCCGCGCGAACCTGACGCCGCAATCCGACTCGATGCCTCTCCCGGCCCTCCTGCGCTCCTACCGCCCGCTCGCCGACCTACCCCGCCGACCAGACGCGAGACCGTATCCGCTCCTCAGCCCAGCCGCCGCGTCGTTGCTCTATGGCCGGTTATACCTGCCCGAGTCTCTTCTCGAAGCCCTCGTCGTCAAGCGCGTATCGCCGGCGCTGCAGCTTCAGCTGAGCGCCGTGTCCAGCAAGTTTCTGCGGAACGGGGGAACGCTCCTGGGTGTGGCGCAGTACGACGTGGGCAGATACGCAGTGGAAGGATTGGCCTCGTCCGACGGCGGGCTGCTGGGGTTCAGAGGAGTATACAACTTTGGAGGAGACGCAGAGGACATCTCGCCGTTGCAGCCGCAAGCCTCGGGTCGCGTGAATGGCAAATCCATCGAAGAGCGCATCTACGGTCGCTTCAGCGCCGGCGGGGAGATTTACTACGGGACCCTGAACAAGTCTGGCGGCGTGAGCGTGGGAGGGCGCTTCGCAACGCTACCAGAGCATCGCGGGACGCCTCTGACAGCGACGCTCACTTTGAACCCGCTCATGGGTAACATCAGCGCCAGCTACGCCGTCGCGGCAGGCAAGCACTGCAGCCTTGCGACGCGCATGGACTTCAACGTCTACAGCTACGAGAGCGACTGGTCCGTGGGCATGGAGCTGTGGCGCAAGAACTTGTTCAGGACCGACTTGGACCAAGCGCTCTCGGCCGAGAGCTTTATCAAGAAAGAGCGGAGTTTCCAGGCGAAGCTCGAGTGGAGGCTCGACGATCCGGACCCCGAGAAACCCAAGCTGGTTCCCATCGAGGACACAAATCGGAAAGTGAAGCCGAGGGAACGCAGCTTTCAGGCGAAGATGGAGTGGAGATTGGACGAACCTGCGGTAGACGGGACGAAGACGGAGGCGAGCGCCGTTGATGATGAATACGGCAGTGTCATCAAAGCGCGGCTGGACCAGAACATGAAAATCGGAGTGCTCTGGGAGGGGAGGGTCAAGAGTCTGCTGTTCAGCCTCGGTAGCGCCATCGACTTGCGCAAGCTCGACTCGCCGTTCAGGACAGTTGGAGTGGAAATTCAATACTCTTCGTGAGAGACCGGGAGGATATTATGGATATAGTTCGACCTTGCGGGGGGGCATCATGACGAAGAAATGCCCGATACGACATAAGCTCCGAATCTACGGCTCCAACATCCGTCCTTTCGATCTACAAATCCAGCAAAACGGGGCGTAGGATGGTGGCAAACGTCCTTTCGGTCTACAAATCCAGCAAAACGGGGCGTAGGATGGTGGCATGGCTATCAAGGCACGCAGCACGCAGCACGCAGCACGCTATTGCTTGCTAGGATCCGACGTCGCGGAGCTGGGTCCCATAGGCGTGACCCGAGGTGCCGCCGGCGGCCGCTGCAGTTGGCGCCGGGATTGTTGTTTGAACTGCATGGATTGTGGAGTGAAGGGATGCGACGTCGCCCACGCCGTTCACGCATTACGGGATGGCAACGCCGAAGACAAGGGACAAAAGTTCCAGTGCATCAACACGTCTATGTTTGAATATCGAGGTCATTTCTCGAGGATCCTCTTGTCGGGTTCTGGCCAACGACGGAAGCAGACAGCCGGCTTGGCCAAAGCTTGTGATAGTCGATGGGGCATGTTGGGCATTGTTGGCCAAGCTTTCTTGAATTCTTGGCGCTTACTGGTCGTCCAGACACAGACTCCAAGAACGAAGAAGGATATATACATTTTACAAGGTGTGCATCGAGATGCAAGACTCAGTACTGGCAGCACGCTTCCATTCGCATAGAAAGGATGTTGCGTTAATGGCGCAGGAAGATGGCGAGTCACACTTTGGTGCTCATGCGACTGCATCATCATAAGGTAGAATATCTAAGACATAATCAAAAGTCCGCTCCAAAATAGCAGCCTGCAATAACAACCCACGAAGTAACCGAAGCATTCCTAGCGTGCCACTATATCAATCAGCGATATCTTGATGCAGCCAATACCATGCCAGGTGATGGCAAGTCTCAATAAAGACACCACCACAGTCATGGGGAAGACTAGAGGTCGACCGTCGTGCCAACTCACTGCGCGGGAAAAAAACATGAGAATGGGGACCTTGATGGTTAAGCTAGCGCGGAGAACCCTGATGGCCAGTTCGCCCGGCCAATCACAGCTTGCATATTCTAGTTCAAAATTCTGAGGGCGCGGACAGGGCACGGCTGGCTGGCGCGCAGGAAGCAGGAAGCAGGGATTGAGCCAGTTTCAAACTGACGGTTTGCTGTGGGGGGGGGGTTTCTGCTTTCCAAAGGTGGGATGTTGCGAGGAATGCGCCGAAGAAGAGAGTTTACAGAGATTTTTTTTTTTAATCTGTTAAAATTGTTGATGATATTCTTGAGTTTAAAAGTCGTCGGGTCTGAAAAAGGATTCTGAGGCCCCTGCGGCCGTCGACATGAATTGTTCCACAACATTCATGTTCATAATAAATGTAAATAAAGATAGCAAGTGACAAAGGATGCTGCTGCATTCATCAAGTCCCAAAAAGAAATCCTGCAGGGGCCGTGTCTCGCGCGGCTCCTCGTCCTTTGATAAGGGAAGCGCACCTGTGAGGTAAGGTACCGCACCGCAGTGAGAGGCCGGGTGCGAAAGTGGATCGCAACGTCGACGTTGGCCATCAAGGTTCTCATTTTTGATTTTGCGCTGGTGGCCCGCTTGCGCCAGCAGTTCCTTGCCTCTGACCTCCTCCAGCTCTCTGCTAATTTGCCATGACCACCACAAGCAAAACATCAAACCGTCGAAACTCTATCTTGGGACGATTATTGCTCTGTTAGACATTTCCAACAAGGATCATTTTCGAAACTGTAAAGCTCGGCTCTTCTTTCCTCAGGTACAATACCGGCTTCACTTACTCCTGGCTTCTTGCGCCCTGCATTTCGAGTTCAAATATCCCAGGATTGCCTCGGCCGCCTCTCCCGACAGGACCACGAGAATTACCGGCGAAGACGACGAAATAAGATCCTTCTCCTCTCTCTGCAAGGTGCCGGGATTCCCGACTTTTTTTGTGGTTCCGCCGTTCCTCGTCGAGTTCCAACTTGCCGTTAGCGGGGGTTGTCTCCGTCCTCTTATGCTCATCTAACGGTTCTGACCTGACAAACCCGACACACCCCCGCGACCGACGACCATCCGGGTTCTCGACATTTCTTCCCACCATCGGCGCCTCCCTCCCGAGTCCCAGCTTCCCTCCCCCTCAGGCCCAGGATATCGAAGATTTCTTCACATCTTCGACCACCCCCCCCTGCTCTTGGCGCATTTTATATACAGCCCTGGACCGCCCAAGAGAGCCTCAATTCCTCGCTTTACCAAGACGCCAAGCTGCGAGCCAAGACCTTCGAGGATCCATCATCACCAAGATCTTCCTGTCCCTTGCGCGCATATTCCCCGCGCGTCCAGTCCGCCAGCAAACTCTTCGACGAATTCGGCAACTTCTGTGTCACCTTCAATCTCACGCACCCGGCCGGCACTTGACCCATCCTCTCGGGCACGCACAGCTTCTGAAGCTCTCCTCGGTTCGGTATATCGTCATCAGGTATTGGTTGTTGTACCGCTCACACGCCGCTATTGGACGTGTGCGACCTTTGGCGCAGCAGAATCGCCTGCCTCTCCTCCCTCAAGGTGTCTAGCTGCCTCGATAAGAGCTTCGTTTAAACTTCGTTTAAAAAAAGGAAGCACCACTCTCCAACATATCACGGCACTCGCCTAAACGACAATCATCATGAATCCTTTGCAGATTTCAGCCGCGAAGCTCCTGGCCGCTCGCCAGGACGATGGCGGCGCTGCCGCGGATGAGACCACCAACGCCTGCGGCGCTGCTGCCGTTGACGTGAGCAACATGCCCCTGCGTATCGCCTCGGTCTTCGTCATCCTCGTCGCCTCGCTCCTCGGCAGCTTCTTGCCCATCTTCCTGGCTCGCACCAGCAGGATGCACGTCCCGAAGATGACCTTCTTTGTATTCAAGTACGTCGGTACTGGTGTCATTATTGCCACCGCTTGGATGCATCTCCTCTCGCCCGGTGTAGAAGCTCTGCATAACGAGTGTCTGGCACCAATGCTGGGCGACTACGATTGGGCCTTTGCCATCGGCCTGATGACCGTCATGGTGATGTTCCTGATCGAAATGGTTGCCTCCAACGTGAGCACCGGAGCTTTCTCCCACAGCCACGGCCACGAGATGAACGGCACTGGTGTCCCTGTTCAAGTGAAGGACCAGAGTGTCGACCAGACGAGCGCTGAAGAGGTCTGCCCGCACGATGCTGAGCGGGGCAACGGCTTCGTTGACCCCCGAAAGGTGCCCGGACTCCCGGACGACGTCAGCTACCCTCCCGGTGGACGCGACCACCTTGGCCACGCCCGCGACCATGTTGAGGGAGACAGCCACTCTGGTCTCGCCGGTCAACTGACGGCCATCTTCATTCTCGAATTCGGTGTCGTGTTCCACTCCATCTTCATCGGTCTTGTTCTCGCCACCAGCGACGAGCTCGTCATTCTCCTCATCGTCCTTACCTTCCACCAGTTCTTCGAGGGCCTCGGTCTCGGCTCCCGTCTTGCTGTCGCTCACTGGCCTTCTCACGGAAAATGGTGGCCTCACATCCTGGCCAGTCTGTACGGTCTCTCGACCCCTGTCGCCATTGCCGTTGGCCTCGCCGCGAGGCCCAACAGCGCCCAGACCCAGACCCTGGTCAACGGCATCTTCGACTGTATCAGCGCCGGTATTCTCATGTACACCGGTCTGGTTGAGCTTCTGGCGCATGAGTTCATGTTCAACCCTCAGATGCGCAACTCCCCGCTCAAGATCCAGCTGTTCGCCTTCGGCTGCATTGCCCTTGGCGCCGGTGTGATGGCTGTCCTGGCCAAATGGGCTTAGAAGCATACGTGGTTGCGGTGGCTGCTGAGTGAAAAGAGGTGGACTTGCGCAAAATATGGTACATGGGATATGGGATATGTATGGGTTTGAGAATGATACCTGGGTCTTGTAAGCATGCTTGTGTCATGGTGCAAGGGATTCCCGCTGTAGGCATTTTGAATTTTCTTTGCATGGGAGGAGCTTTGCATCTGCCTCCCGGGCAAGTCATAATGATTATTGATAGAATAAACATTGATAGGATAAACGCGATTCAGCAATTTGCGTCTGTATGATGGTGAAGGTGTTTCGTGGTAGTGAACATGCAGATGGATGAAAGGCTTGACGAGTAGCGGTGTTGAAAGCCGCATTCATAACTTGAGCGACAACGTCACAAAGGTGATATGGAACAATCAGAATCGCACGTCGACACGAAATCTGTCTTCGTCTGCTTGAATCATGGAAGCCGAAACCCCTCTCGATGTCGGCGGCCGGCTTGCAGAAAGTCCCCACCGGCTTCGGGACCCCAATTGGGATTAGCGATTTCTTGCTTGCCTCACCTTACCTAAGGTAAGCTAAGCGAAGGTCCGTGAGCGGTGAGCCGCATCTCGCCAACAGGTGAAGGTCCACGTGATGCGCTCGCACGGCCCCAGGGCTTGCTGCCCTCGTAGCCGTTTCTGCCCGCAATGGCGCAAACCACCAAAAAAAAAATCCCCATCGTGAACTTTGTGAGCATCCCGATCGACCGACCGACCTCGTCGCCCAACTTTCCCCAATCGCCCATCGCCGCACCCATTTTCCCCCTCAAAACCCAACCAATACCGCAAAAATGGCCGGTGGTGTCTCTGTCCGCGATGTCGATGTAGGTTAAAACCACTATCTTTCCCAGGCCGCGCATGACCTCAAGCCCGAGCAAAATTTCCGAACCTCGAAAAGAAAGAAGGACTCTTTTTTTCCTTTCCCCCACTCCAAACACGGTCTCCAATGACACCGCGCGCGACTGCCTCTCGAAAAGGAAGACAAGACCGAGTCTCAACACAACGCCCGACTATCATCTTCACGCGACCACAATCCGATCTATCGTCATGATGGGTTGTGCCTCATTACTGGCGAGCGAGAGGCGTGTGTGTTGATCGTGTGGCGGGCGGAAGGGCTCAGTTACTCTTGGGAACGAAAGGCAGTCGACGCGGCTAGGGATTACACGGGAACATGGAGAATTTCTTTCTTGCAACGATCACCAAATCTGAGGGGAGACAAGACGGAGCAGGCGCGAGGGAGTCGAAAGACTTCTGATGACGGAATCATTGCTAATTGGTTGATTTTCTCCCCGACAGGCGCAAAAGTTCATCAACGCCTACGCTGCGTTCCTGAAGCGTCAGGGCAAGCTGCCCATTCCCGGTATGTGACGATCTTCTGCTCCATCTGCCTCCTGCTCTCGTGTGAACGTCGACCCGCTGACTGCAATCAACACAAAAGGTTGGGTCGACATTGTCAAGACCGGCCCCGCCAAGGAGCTCCCTCCCCAGGACATTGACTGGTTCTACGTGCGCGCCGCCTCCGTCGCCCGCCACATCTACCTCCGCAAGACGGTCGGTATCGGCCGTCTCCGCAAGGTCCACGGCTCCGCCAAGAACCGCGGTGTCCGCCCCTCCCACCACGTCGACGCCTCCGGCTCCGTCGACCGCAAGATCGTCCAGGCCCTCGAGAAGATTGGCGTCCTTGAGCAGGACGAGGAGAAGGGTGGCCGCCGCATCACCCAGTCCGGCCAGCGTGATTTGGACCGTACGTGTCACACCCGCATCTCCGTCCTCGTAAATCGACGTTACTGACAATGACCCTTCAGGTATCGCCCAGACCACCGCCGAGGCTGAGGAGGAGGAGGATGAGGATGACGAGTAAATCTATTCGCCAACCAACCCCTTCCTTAAATCACTAAAATCAATACCAAGAAAGAAACTCTACCGCTTGTGGTAAAAAATGAGAGGTGTCTCCGGTTCCATGGCTACGGGCAAACAGTAAAAGGGCATTTCGGGTTTTAGGCGTCTGAGAATGGATTGCAACGGTTTCATGATATCAAAGACTACGATTTTGGTTGGAAACCACCCCCAATGTCCCGAATTAAAGTTTCGTCTTCACCCTGGTGTTCATGAATCCTCTTGTTGTTGTCTGAACGTTTGATGCGCAGTCTCCTTCGCGGCTCATGAGTATCCGTGCCCCGGTCCTGCTGCGTGGTTCACTCTGCCCAAAGTCGTAGCAAGTCGTTATATGTGCCTCATGTTTACTCATTGGCACCGGCCACTTCATCCATCCCATCCCATCCCGTCGCGTCTTCCTGTGTCGCTCTTTCCGATTCCCCTTTGCGTGGGCAGACCTGACCGCGACCGTCAACCTGCCCGCCTCCCTGACTTGGGATGAAGTCTTCCGAGGACTATATCTCGACGTCGGGACGCTTTTCTTTACACCTACCTTCCTCAACCCATAACGCACACTCGATTCGAGCGATTGCCTCTACAACCAACCGCCTTGAGATATACGCATCTCGGCCTCCCACCTTCCTTGCTCACCACATCTCAACCCACCATCTTGAGCCCTCCAAGAGCCGAATATTTGGCCCTCTCTCGATTGTGTTTATTTCACTCTCAGCGCCCGCTAGTCTGTGATCTGGAGCGGCTGCTCCTTCTTCCTCAGACTACTCCCCCTCTCTACTCTCTTCAAGCAACACACACGGGCATCGCGTCACCAGCCAACCGCTAACTTTGCACTCTCCCTCTACAAAGGCTGTCTTCCAGTATTTCCTCTTCAATATCCCACAACTACCACTCCGGGCGTCTCCAACCGGAAGCGTCTTCCCTGCGTGCTCCTGCCTCGCCAGACGCCGCTTACTTTTAGCTCATCCCGGACGAGCCTACGACTCTCAAAATCCCTGCACAGAGTAAGTAGTCGTGAAGGCCTTCGCGTCTTTGCTTTCATATCCCCCCCCCTTCCTCTTCAGCTGTTTTGTCCCCTTCGTGGCTGCTCTTTTCTCTTGCTGCGTTCCTCTCGCTGCGAGCTACCGCTGGCGTCACATGACAAGTTTCACCCGTGGCTGTCAACTTGGTATGCTTCTCATTGTACTAAAAATTTCAAAAAGGCAGATACCTTGCTTGACACTGCCGCCTCTACTATTCGACGGCGCAATTCGCGAGCATGGACGAGCAGATTGGATCAGAGGCTGATCAGCCCATGGGTCATGACGTCCCCATTCCGAATACCGAGGAAGCCTGGGCTTCACAGCAACCCACCAACTCCTCGTCCTCTGATGACAACATGAAGGAAACAGTCGAGGTAAAGCAAGAGGAAGACGAGACTACCATGTCATTCGCTCATCTAGCAATCGTCCCTACTACAAAGCCCAACGAGAAGATTTATTTCTTCAAGCGAATGACGGGCACTTGCCCACGTTTTGACGCCCTTGTTGAAGTTGGGCAGGGGGAGCTGCGACCGGACTCGGAAGATTACAATATGGAGAATGGGATGTGGGAAGTAACCGACGACCTCTACGTCTTACGGCAGACGGGGCCGTCTTTTAAGGTGCTTCAGACTGTCGGCAAGGCTCTGTATACGTCGGACAAGTCGCTCAGCGATGTCAAGCACATTTGGAGTCCCAAAACATGCGCATTCCTCGGAAGTCGAGACAGCGCCGGCGAGCTGCATGTGCTCAAGCTGTGCATCTCCGGCGACATGTTCAAGTTGCTCGGGCCCTCAGACAGCAGTACCGTCCTCCACCATCCCAAATGGACGCGTCGCGTCAAGGTTATCGCGAAAATCCTGGGTCTGAATATGGGATCACCTTACGATTCCCACAGCAGGAAGGCGTCAGCGGAAGACGTCGGGGAATGGGCTGCGGGCCATACAGAGAAGCGGCTGTCTGCTTTGGCAGTATACGCAATGCTTCAACTCCACGGTTGCCCTGAGAAGAAGATGAGCATAGAGGTCCTTCGCAGCTTGAAGGCGGTCCTCGACCGTAAGGGGCTCGCACCGCATTTTGAGATACATTTGACGCGCGCCCCTTGCGGAACCCCCCACAAGCCCGGAAAGTGTGTCCCTTTCGTGCAGAGATTGGGTCATCTGACCGGAGTCTCTTTTACTCTTCATCACTGGGAGGAAAACTTGATTCTGGACGGGTCCGTTCCGCCGCGTCCCAAGAAAAAGAAGACACAAGATTATGGCGTCAGCAGCGACGACCACGATGGGGATGATCATCCGAGCGACTCAGAGGAGGAAGAGCTACAGCAACATCTAGCTGAGAAATACCCCGACGACTGGGGCTTGATAGTGAGGGATGGTTTCGATGAAGATCGCGGCCAAGATCATCAGCAGGCGCAGGCGAACACGGACACAAACGCGTCATCTCCCTTCCCCCAGCAGACGATTTCACCAGACGCCCTGCAGAATTTCCGAGACCGGATCCGTCGCGAATTCACCAAGCGCACGCCCGCTGACGAGATCGAATTCGCCCAGATGTACGAGAACATCAACTACGCGACGACAAGCGACTTCTTCGAGGACACCACCCCGACCCGAGCCGAAGCCGAAGCCGGCGATCTCGAGCTCCAGCGAATTCGCGCCTCCAAGTCCCGGGCCAAGGCTGGTGCAGAGGAGCGTAGGAAGAAGAAGAAGAAGAAACGTGCGTCGGCTGCTGCTGTTGCTACCGGAAGCGCCGACACCGACAACTCTGCCGGCACCCAAGGTATTCAAACGCCCATCTCGGACTCGAGAAAAGGATGCGCGCTGACCGTTTGCTGGCGAAGGGGCGTCTGTTTTTGCCGATCGCCTGGGGGCGCTGTCTCGCGGAAGCCGGCTGATTGGCTAATCGCTTTGGCATGAAGAGAGAGAGAGAGATAGAGAGAGAGAGAGAGAGGTTTGATGGTGATGGAAGATGAGTCCTGGCTCGTGAAGGAGGGCAAGGGGAGAGCTTGTGATGGGCTCGCGGGAAGACAAAACTGCAACGAAGTTGGATTGGCTTGGCATTGGGGTTGCGATTATGCACCACATTTTAATAAGGGACCTCGCTCATCGAAGAGGCAGAGAAAAAGATAATGGCCTCTTCAGCTTAGACAACGAGGATTGAATTCGAGATAAATTGGCTTTTAACATGGAGCATGCCCCTTTTGATGCGCTGAAATCAAGACCAAACTAAAAACTGGGCTGTACATATGACGCTTCAAGATGTGAACATCAAAACCGTCGCCAGTGTTACCGCCATCATCACACCCCAACTGGCCTCAAGCGAGCCAGCAGAGTTTTCGTCCTCGTCACTTGATCCATCACCGCCGCTACCGCCATTACCACCGTCATTGCTATCGTCATTCCCCCGAGATCCTTCAGCAACATCACCGGGACCGGGTGTCCACTTGAAGTTCGAGACCACCTTGTCCGAGTACCCGGGCGTTGACGTGGCGATGGTATCGTCGCCGTTCGCCGTCGATCCCTTGACGCACCGAGCACCATCCCACTTGACGTGCGCCACGGCCTCCCAGAGCCTCGTCATGTTGGTGAGCGTGTCCCACGTGTAGTACAGCTTGCAGTTCGCAGCCTCGTAGCGGAACTGCACCGGCACGCCGTCGAGGTCGTCGTCGAGGTAGACGTTGGCCGAGTTGACGACCCAGGAATCCGTCGGCGGACCCGCGAGCGGCGGCGTGCTGTTGGCGAACGGGGTCATGTCGATCTCGTCCGGGGGCTCGGCAAAGGCGCCGAGCGCCGGGTAAATGGCCTGGTACGGGCCCAGCGAGATGACGGGCCCGCCTTTGGTGCCGCCGATGGCCTGCATGGGCGCGTCGAGGGGCCTCCCGCCCACGGCGACGACCTGGACGCCGAGCTCGCGGGTCATCATGCCGACCACGTAGGCGCAGGCCGAGGCGCAGTGGCCGTCGGTGACGATGACGGTGTCCTCGGGCTCGAACCAGGGCTCGGGGATCCCCAGGATGCCGGGGACCCCGTCGGCGGCGTAGGCGACTTCGAGGGGCTGCACGATGTTGGTGTACCCCTCCTCGCCGTCGAGCTTCGCCGGCCCGTAGAAGTCCTCCCAGCCGGTGAAGTTCCCGAGGTCCTCGTCCACGAAGCCGTTGTAGCCGACGGGGTACGGGAGATGTCCAAGATCCGCGCCGAGCCTCTCGGCCGTCGTGCCCACCCACTCGAGAGCCGGGTGCGCGCGGACGCGCATGTTCATGTGCGCCGCGTCGCCGCCCTTGGGGAAGAGGGTGGCGTACAGGCTCATGGCGTTCGCGACGAGACCGCCGCCGTTTCCTTGGAGGTCGAGGATGAGCTTGGACCTGCCCTGCTTCCTGCTTGCCTCGACGAACTCGGTGCTCACGCGGATGAAGTCGACGGGGTCGTCCAAGGCGCTTCGCCGGGTGTGGTTCTGCGAGACGAAGCTGTTCACGGCCAGAACGGCCGTGTCCTCGAACGCCGAGCCGTTCAAGAGGTAGCCGCTCACGTACCGGTCCTCGTGGACGACCAAGGGTTCGGGGTATCCCTCCAAGGCAGGCGAGAAAGAGGCCTTCGTGGCGTTGACGGGGACTTCGGCATCGCCGTCCGGCGGCCCGGGGACCTCGAATCGTCGGTGGACGTCGTCGCCGGATGCGATGCCGGAGAAGTTGGCGACCACAAAGGCGCTGTTGGCCACGGTCTTTTTGGTGCCGTTGGCGAACTCGACCTCGCTCTCATCCGCCAGGGTGGTGTGAAGGTAGACGCCGGCGCCGGCAAGCTCGCCAACGTTCTTCAGGGCGGCGCTGAAGAGTTGCTCGTTGTAGGCGGCATCGGGATCCTGGTCTCGGGAATTGTCTACGGACCGCTGCTGGAGGTAGTCGGTGATGGTGGCCGTGTCGAATTTGGCGACTTCGGAGGGGGTGTATCCCTCCTCGACACTTTGAAGGTAATCGGCTGGCAAAGAATTCGCGAGTTAGTGATGATGAGCGAGCTGAATCAGCATGAATGCTGTAACTCCTTCAATGCTCGGACGACGATGATGCCGAGCCGGTCTACCACGGTCTACCACAGGGATAAGAAGGGGCGGGAGCGAGAGATGGAAACAGCGTCGTCGACGAAGCTGACTTTGGGTCAGGGCAAACTGCCTACTCACAGTACAGAAAGACCTTTGGAGCCTTGACGCCGTCCTCGGAGATGGAGATGAATGGCTCAGGGGTTTTGAACTGAATCAGGGTTCCAATGCGGGGAGCATACGCGAGATGCCCGTCGCGAGGCTTCACGTTGATGAGCCGGTATAGGTCGACGGCGAAGTCAAGCTGCGAATCATAGTTGCCGCTTTGGAGTCCACTCGTGATGTTATCGAAGCCAGCAAAGATGTCCACGCCGGGATACAGGTACTCCTCCGGGGGGTCGGGCAGAATACCGATGGTGCTTTGGAATTCCAGCCACGGCCGAAGATACTTGACCAAGGCGACATCCCTCTCAACGTCGACGGGTACTGAGCGCAGACACTCATAGGCCAGCGATGGCTTCACCTCGGCTGTCCAATCGTCAGATTATGATACTCCACACCAAAGCCTTCCGTGGAAAGGATCGAAGATTCCCTTACCGATCGTGTCATTCGATTGAGCCTCATCGTAGGCCTTCGCGATCTCCGCGCATGCTTCACCCCGAGCCGTTTGCCTTCGCAGGGGGTTCGATACTGAGGGCGCGGCAACTGCCAGGCCTGCCAGAGGCAGAGCCCTCACGAGGACGGATGCAAGATGCAGCATCTCGCTGTAATACGCGTATGTCTGGTAGCAGAAAGAGCGTTGCCCACGCTCGCCGATGTTGTGTCGCCGGCATCAGGCTGAGCGCGCGGTCGCCCATTTATATGTCTTGTCCAACGCGACATTCTCCACGGGCCGCTGCATCCTTCTGTGGTCCCAGAGACACACACCAATGTCGCCGAGAGCTGAGGCGCGATCAAAGGAGCTTGAGAAGGCCGGGCAGGCGTTGGCGTCGCTTGGCGAACATGGGTAAGTTGGCCGGCGAGTTGTTTTCCTCCATTGCCAGGTAACGGGAAGACGGTTCTCAGGATTCTTCTATTCTAGCCAGTCATTAACCACAAGGACGTTTGTATGTCGCCGCAGCAATCCGCAAAACGCCGCCATTCCGTGGCTTCAAGACATCCGACATCCTCTTGACATCCAAACGCTGCCCGGCGGGAAATGGAAGAATTAGCGCTTGCTCGGGGGTCTCGTCCGCACTCAGCCCGGGCGGCGACATGGGGGTCCCGAGCCCCGGCATTACGTAGGGGTTTCCTTGCGTGTCCTGGCCCAGTGGGAACTCACACCTTGGAACTGGCGTGTCCAGTTTGTGGTCGCCAAGACGGGTAGAGTATTTATTGAGCCGAACCTCAACTGTCATTCTCGTTGCGTTAGAATTCGGTTGGCTCGCCCTCCCAGGAACGGACGATCGGTATCCCGGCCTTTTTGCTGCCTACACTGAGGCTTACCGTTAAGAGTGTCGGTATGTCGATCATTTCCTGGATAGGAGCGTTGTTTTGTTTGTATCATCCTCGTAATTAGCTTCCCACGGATTGCAGAGCGTGATTTTGCAGAGAATAGATCCGTCAACCAAGTATGAGCGTTGACAAGGACGTCCAAACACAGACAAACTCCAGGCTAAAAGTGTACTGCGTAAAGAGAAAACCAGAACGGGCTTCCTCATACCAGGCGTCGTCAACTGCATGTCCAGCTGGTTGCTTCAGGTACGAGTTTACGGCTTGATTGGTCATGGTTAGTCTCAAGGACTTGCGTTGTCCGCGATCCCCGAGAAACATCACTCAATCGATGCTCAATCGAGGCTCGGTTCAGATGGTCGTAGGTCTGCAATGTCCCGGATGAGATTTGGTGGGCATCACACATCCTTCACATGCCTTGTGTCTTTTGATTTCCGTTTCTAGCGCGTACCCAGGCAATCAAAGTTTGAGAACTGAGATTAACCTTTAAATTCTGATAACAGCAATATGCTAGGGGCGTGCATCCGGGATCCGAGAAGGTTCAGAACTGATATCTATGATTTCTTTACGGATTCTGGTTAATAGTGATGCGTTGAACTTCTTGCATTGCGGGAGATGGACTTGATCGATTGTCTTAGAACAGCGTCAGCCCTCAACGCTCATCACTCCTAATCCATCGCTCGACACATTCATCACGGCTAGCCATCCTAATCATTCTCTCCGGAATCCTCGCGGAACACCATGTTCGAGCAAACCCACACACCGAGCGACGTTCTCGGCGCTATCGACAAGCTCCGGGCGGCGGGTATTGATCGTTACCTCGACCTCCCTCGGCTTCTCATCTTCGGCTGGCCGCACACCAAAAGACTTGCTGTGGTGGAGGCCCTCTGCGGCGTCTCTTTCCCACCCCAAGCTTCGTGCGACCAGTTCTTCCTCGAGATCAATCTCCGCCCCTCGATACCTCGGGCCAGCGAAACCGTAGCCGAAATCAGGATTGCACCGTCAATTTCGAGGTCATCCCCGGAGGTTGATGCTCTAGAGGCCTTCAGACGCAGATTCTTATTTCGAGAATCCGAAATAGCAGAGGTTATCGAAGAAGCCCGCCGAGCTCTGGGTCTTGCCCTCCCCGACGACAAATGCCGTCCTACACCTATCGGAAAACCCCTATTGAAGGATATTGTCAGGATCGATATCACGGGACCCAAGCTTCCCTTCGTCAGTTTGATGCACCTCTCGGAACTTCGCTGGGGTCCTGATAACAACTGCCGTGCCGGCTTTAACTGCCTCCATAAAACGCAGTATCGATATATGAAAAGCCCTCAAAGTTACATGGTTATTGTTCTCGGCCCTGGCAGACAGATCAACCCAGCGCTGCTTCTCTCCATCGCCAGAAGGGCGGATCCCTCAAATATATGTTCACATGCCGTCATCTTTGAGACGCCGTCCAAAATGACACGGAAGTCGTCGAAACTCGATCCGAAGCCGAAAGATTCTGGTGGTTTTCCAGGCTTGACGTTTTTCGAGTACGTCTTTCGAGTACATTCCCTATCGTGCCTGGCCAATATTCGGAAAAACGTCTCCATGCTTTTGTGCAACGCCAAGGCGGAGAGGGAATCTCTGGGCGACCACAACTACCAACAAACTGTTTATTCGTGTCGATCCTACTTGTCGACGACGAGTAGACGCTTCTCGAGCCTGATGAAACAGGCCATTGATGGGACTTACCGAGACCCCTTCTTCGGCAACGCAAACATCTCCGAGCTTGCGGCATGCCCTCAACGTCTCCGTGTGAGACTTCGAGAATTAGTCGGCAACGTCGAAAGGACCATGCAGGCAAACGGTCGGTATTTCATCCCTCGTGGTGGCCTGGAAACGACCGCTTTCGATATCTTGATTGAAGTCATCAAAGCGGTTCGCAAGGCTGCACAGGCAATCATCAGACACATTTCACCAAACGATCTTTTGAACGTTTTGCATTGTCTCCTAGACCCAAGGCTCAAACTTCTCGAAACGGAGCTTCGCGAAGTGGTTTCAGATTTGGTGGCTCGTCAAGTCTGTCCGCGGCAGTCACTCGGTTATGGACTGAGGGCGAAATTAGTCCGTAGTATTCGGAAAGCTCAAACGTGGCAAATCGAGCAGGATTTCAAAGAAACTATCGGGTTCGATACCCCCTGCGACAGTTTGAGATACGCCATCGTCGACTCCGACCAGATATCGGACTTATTGAACACAATCCTCAAAGTTGCAAACGAAAATCTGGAAAGTTGTGCCAATATTCCGGTTCTCAGCCAGCTGGAAGCGGACGAGGAGGCGAGTAAACTCGACACTTGACGGTTCTCATATGACTGTGAGGCTGATTCAGATGATTTTACAGAGTTCATTTCGAAGCTTTGTCGACGCCTTTAACGCCAGAATAATTGAGACAGTTCTTCCGCAAAAACTTCCGGCCTTGTTCTCTGCCGCTGTCGTCGCGTCGACAAGTGACGAGGAGATCCTTCGACTGTTGGAGGGCTCTGCACGCATGGAGTTGGAAAGTATCATCATCAGACAGAAGCGCGAAGCTTTGGAAAGGAAGATTGCTGTATTTGAGGAATTCTTGAACAGTACAGAGCCGCCCATTCAAGGAAATTCTATCAAGAAAAGTGAGAGGGCTCCCCCCCACCTGAGGCCAAGCCTTCTTTTGATTTTGAACACGAGCGCTCGAATTTAGCACTGGTTGTGGCGAAGACATGAGCTAACAGTGATTCTCATTAGAAAATTATGCTCCAGACGTCAGCAATTGCATTGAAGACTTCGAGGACAGCTCCGCGTCGACGGTGATGTACACTCCTGAAGACAGTGCGGTTGACGACTGAGACAGCATTCCGAAGACAAGCACAGATTGAAGAACTACCTGGGTACATCACATCTCAACCTGTTTGGGGTATGTCAGGAATGACCTAGGGGCAAGTCCAAACTTGATTGAATGTGTTAACGAAAGCTTTTGCGGTGGATATGAGCAGCATAGTAACAAAGGAACGACTCATTCAAGAGATTCAGGAGTATATTGCGATTTCGTGTTGAGTCCGCAATAAAGCTGCCTGTATTGATCCAGAGTTTGGGAAGTTTCCAGTAGTCTTCGAATGCGTCATGCCGTGACTTGGCGAATGGTCGTAGAGCTATCTCCTGATGATGAACATTCCCATGGCTTAGGACAACATCATCCAGCTCTTGAGCATAGGTTCAGAGTTTGGAAGTGCACTTTAGGTACAGGAGGTGCCATTCCCAAGATCACATGCTTTGTCTTGTAAAGTGATATTACGCAGACACCGAGGTCAATGCTTCCACTCTTGTCGAAGATCCCCGCCTGAGTGAAGGCTTAATATCATACGAGTATGCCAGTGATCATGTTGCTTGTCTGTAGAAGTCTGTATCGGCGGGCCTCCTGCAGCAAGAGTCAAAACGACACGGAAAAGCTTATCCCAACCAGAAGTCAAGTGCAAGGACACACTCCTGCAACTTAGAGAGGAATCTTGTTCAAAAGATCTTAGTCTTTAGGAAGGTAACTTAGAATCCGAAACATCCCTAGCGACCAAGACGCCCTTACTACCGTGCGATTAGGGGTTGGTTGGATTTAACCACCCACCACCCCAGCACCGAACCACTGAAGTGAATGCTAGGCCGTGGAATTCAAGTTTATCGTTGCCTTTTGATGGAATATCACGAAATCACGAAATCATATTGGAAACTACGGAAACCTCGAGGACTCACCCTAGCTGAAAGGAACCTTTTAGTAGCTGCCGGTTTTCACCAACGAAGATGGAGAACAAGAAAGAATTGCTCAAAGTTCTGCAGAGCCTCGCGGTGCAAGGGCTGGATTCTCACGTCTCCCTCCCGGAGGTTACAATACATGGCGATTCCGACTTTGCTAAACAAACGATAATCGAGAACATCCTGGGAATGAACCTGAAGCTCCCCCCCGAATATCAAGGACATCGTTTCACCATTCAGTTTGTCATTCGACCTGCACGTTACCAATTCTTCAAGATCTCTGTCATACCATTTCGTGGAAGAATTGAGACCGAGAAGACATTTATCGCGAGAATAAACGACGAAATTGACGGCAGAAACTCAAACATACGTCACTTTAATGATCTTTTCGAGTTCCTCTTCGGCAGAGCTGTAACTGAACTAGGGAGATCGTACTCCAATATCAGCTACATGGACGTTCTTCGAGTTGAGGTCAATGATCGAGGCTTAAATCGAGGGCCTCTGATCATCCGCGACTTGCCATCAATTTACGACATCCGCGACTTGCCATCATTTAACGACAAGCGCATGACTGCGACAATGCTTAGTCACCTCTGCGATTACGATTACCGTGGGGTTGTGGTGGTTGCCTATGACAATTTGTCAAAATTCAAGTCAGCGGAAGCAATTAGAGTCCTCCGAACATACCTTAACGGTCGAGAGGACCGACTTCTGGGTGTTTATGTTGCGCGACCGAAGGACATGACTCCCGGAGACTTGAAACAAGTTATATCAGTTGCCGAGCATGGGTGCAGAGGTTATAAGCTCAACTTGGGCTGGCACGTCTTGACGCAACGACTCAAATCCGGCGAACGGTCCTCTCATGCCGACTCCTACGATGACGAATGGTTCAGTTTGGATGAATACAGACTGGGATGTTCTGTTTGCCAGTTGTCGTCTGCAGATTCAAGGGATCTTCATGATCAGCTCCGCCGACTACTCGAGGATGAAAAGACATGCGATATCTCAGACATATTGGCAGAGATCCAAACCCAGCTGTTGTCTAATCCGATCGTCGATAGGTACCTGGGTGCCTCAATTATAAATTCAGCACCATACCTGAAAGAGAGGCGTACACTGCTTGAAAAAAGCTTGCGTGAATTGAAGAGATTCGACACTCGACCGGCAGTCGTCTCTCCTAGCATCTCTTCATCCACAACTGAACGTGAGTCTTTGTCACGTCTTGGGCTTTTGAATTCCTGCCACAAAGCTGGCCAATCTTTTGCCGAAAAACGTTTTTGGTGGTTGCATCCAGATGGAGGAAGCCTTGTCAGCTAACCTGCCGCACCACCTCTAGTCATGTACACGCCGGACGAAAGTGTGACAGACGAAGCAGACTTTGATTCGAGAGACGGACTTTTAGTTCATTCGAGGACTCCTACGCCGACTGGATCCAGTTATTGAGCACATGGAAGAAGGCAGGTTGTTCTTGAAAAGCAGCGGCGCCTAGACGCACGCTTTGGGGCAGGTCAAAATGTAACTAGATTGGATGTTCACGAGGTTAAGTCACTAAGTCAAATTCCTTGAGATTCTCTAAGAGTGAGAGGGCATCAGAGGATACGAGTGAACTCAAGCGTCTGTGAATGATCTCTGCTATGGTACTGGAAAGATATCCCATTTCGGTACAGAAATTGAAGGGAGCATGCCCTTTCGGTCACCATAAGGACTACCCGCGCGACTGATTCGACGTCTGAACTATCGGTACTTCAATGTCCCGGCGACCGCTTGAACGTGCGACCATCGCCTTATTCCCCCGCCTCGATGCCGATCGCGGGGGGGTACCGGAACCGGACGACGTTCGGCGGTCCATTGATTGCGGGGAAACCACAGAAATACGCATATTTTGACCCAGACTTTGGTGTCTTCCCCGCTGCCCAGATTCTAATTTCCAAGCTACACCGCATAAACGAGGACTTTGCATCGGCGATGCAACTCGCCGTCGTCATATCCGCCCACATCAACCCCGCGATTGTGAAGCCATGTCGACGATGGAATCGAGGATAGGTGCGCAAAGTTGAAAGGAGGGGGCAGTTGGACCTGGTGCCTCTTGGCGCAGCGACATGATCGTGACATGCGCCGAGTCGGTCTTGTGGGAGTCACCGGGGGGGGGGGGGGGGGGGCGTATCTGAGTGTAGGACTGGGGATTTTAAAATGCGCGTGGAATGTCTGTTGAGGGCGAGGCTCGTGAAATCTGGTCAGCACGAAGTTCCCAAGCTAGTCTCCAGCTCAACAAGCGGAAGCCTTCTGGTGAACATCATGGACCTCGTCTCAAGCTTGGGTTTTTTCCCAGGCGCTTTGCCCGACTGGACAAATCTCAATGTCCTTCATCGCAACACTCTGGCCCCGCGCGCTCACTTCTACTCTTATGCCAGCGAAGAAGCCGCTCTGTCCCTCGACCGCTCGCAGAGCGAGTTCCTCAGTCTTAATGGCACCTGGAAGTTCCACTACGACCAAAGTCCCTTCGAGGCACCCATGTGGGAAACCGCAAATGTGACTTCCTGGGACGATATTGAGGTTCCTGGCATGTGGCAGCGGCAAGGTTACGGTCACCCACACTACACCAACATCGACTATCCCTTCCCCGTAACGCCGCCGAACGTCTCCTACGTCAACCCTACTGGGTCTTACTGGCGAGAGTTCGAGATACCGGAGGACTGGGACAGTGATGATCAGATTCGTCTTCGGTTTGAAGGTGTCGACAGCGCCTTCCACGTCTGGGTCAACGGCGAAGAGATCGGGTACAGCCAGGGGAGCCGAAACGCGCACGAATTTGATATCACCGACTACCTTACACCTGGAGAGGCCAACTCGCTTGCCGCTCGCGTGTACCAATGGTCTGATGGTTCATACATTGAGGATCAGGACCAATGGTGGTTATCAGGCATCTTCCGAGACGTGTACCTGATCCCATTTCCACGCTCCTCGATCGTGGACTATCAAGTCAATACCGATATCAGCGACTCGTTTGAGAGTGGAACTGTCAGAATCAATGCTACGATTCAAGGCGAGGCAGGAAACATGACAGTCAAGCTCCTTTCTCCCAGCGGTGACACCCTTGACGAATGGGTCGGTTCATCCTCAGACATATACCAGCACACACTTGAGGGAGACGACTTCCACCTCTGGTCTGCTGAGACGCCGAATCTCTACACTGCACTCGTCACCTTCAATGGTCGGACCATTATCCAGAAAGTCGGTCTCCGCCGTGTTGAGATTGTCGGCTCCAACTTCCATGTGAATGGAAAGCCCATCACCATCTACGGCGTCAACAGACACGAGCATCACCACATAACCGGTCGCACTATTGCATACGAGAACATGCGAGCAGACCTTATCCGGATGAAGCGTTCCAACATCAACACCATCCGCACATCGCATCAGCCCCCACACCCGGACTTCTTCGATGTGGCTGACGAAATCGGCTTCTATGTGATCTCTGAAGCAGATCTGGAGTGTCACGGTTTCGGGAACGTCGAGGAGACGGACGAGAAGTCGGCCGAGTGGACCTCGAACAATCCCGAGTGGGAAGATGCGTACGTCGATCGAGCCCACCAGCTCGTTGAGAGATTCAAGAACCACGCATCGGTGATCATCTGGTCGCTTGGTAACGAATGTTTCTATGGAAGCAACTTGCATTCAATGACCGCTTGGATCAGGCAGCGCGACCCAACCCGCGTTATCCACTATGAGCCCGATCGCAACGCAACGTCGGTCGACATGTACAGTCAGATGTACAAATCTCCCACGGACATTCGCGAGTGGATCGGTAACCATACAGACAAGCCTTTCATCCTGTGTGAATACGCGCAGTAAGTCAAACCCTCCTCAGGACCGTGCATGCTAACATTGGCAATCAGCGCAATGGGCAACGGCCCTGGTGGTCTGAAGGAGTACGTCGAGCTGTTCCGCTCCGAACCCCTGATCCAGGGTGGTTTGGTATGGGAGTGGAGCAATCACGGTCTGCTCAAGGAAGAAAATGGTACCGAGTTCTTCGCCTACGGAGGTGACTTTGGCGACGAACCGAACGACGCCGACTTTATCATGGATGGTCTCACTCTCTCCGATCACACTCCCATGCCCTCTCTCATCGAGTACGCCAAGGCCATCCAGCCCATCACCGTAACTCTCACCGAAGATGGTCGTCACATGGTGGTCATCAACCATTACGACTTCCGCGACGTGGACGAACTCGACGCCTCGTGGCACATCGTACGCGACGGACAAGACCCAACCGAATCTCGTCCCCTGGAACTTGGAAGCCTTCCTGCTGGTGAACAACGCACTGTTGTCCTACCCATGGGCAACTCCAGCATTTCCGGTGAGGCATGGCTCACAGTCGAGTTTGCGCTGAAGAAGGATACCGTCTGGGCAGAGAAGGGCCATATCATTGCTTGGGACCAACTCCACCTCAACGCGCCGGCCGCTACCAACTGGACAAGGCGTGCGGTCCCTGCCGTTAGAGCTCGGCAATCAGGCAACCTCGACGTCAAACAAGACGGGACGCATCTCAAGGTCGAGAACGGCGACTCGTCTTTCGACTTTGATCTTCTCCGAGGAAACGTCACCTGGAACGTCAATGGCGTTGATATCTTCCAACGAGGACCAGAACTCTACTTCTACCGTGCCCTCACCCAGAACGACGCGGCGGAATGGGGAGACGGTCCCGACTGGGAAGAAGCCAGGCTTGGCAGCACCCACACTCAAGTTCGCGATGTGAGATGGCAGGAAGCTGATGGCGGACTGACAGTGAACTACAGAGTTCGGGTCGCACCGAAAGCCCTCGAATGGGGAGCCGAGGCTGACCTGACGTACACGACTTCGTCTTCCGGCCTCAGAGTCCACGCCCGTGGCGACTTCGTCGGAAACAGCACGCCCGAGGTTGTCCCCCGCATTGGTCTTATGGCCGTTCTCCCCGTCGAGTTTGACGAGGTCGCGTGGTTCGGCCGCGGCCCCGGCGAGAACTACAAGGACACCAAGCAAGGTTGCCGGATCGGACGATATGAGTCTGGTGTCGACGACCTCTTCACGTACTACGACTACCCACAAGAGAACGGCAACCGCGAGGATCTCCGATGGGTGCAGATCGGCAATGGCGACGTCACCCTTGACGCCCGGAGGCCCGACACCGATGTCTTCAGCTTCACTGCCCGGCGGTACATGCCCTTCGACTTGGACGACGCGAGACATCCCCACGATCTGAAGCCTTTGGACATGACCATCCTGAACTTGGATTATGATAATCACGGAATCGGCTCGGCGACTGTCGGACCGAGACCTTTCGAGCAGTACAAGTGCTACACGGAGCCTTTTGACTTCACGTTCGAATTAAGTATTGCTTAGAAAGTTTGGGGAAGAGTAGTTAGAAATGCGTAGCTGTCCATGAAGTTGGCCAATGTTGAATTGTCAACTTTGACGTAACACCGAAGCATTCTATATTGAGAGTGAGTAGAGGACGGTTCCTGAAAGTAATAAAGCGTCAATGCCATATACATTAATCCTGGCCCCCAGCCAGCCCTGGTTCCTTCAACATGTTCACTGAGACGACCACTGCTGCAACAACCATTGGTCTTCAGAATAATCGCAGTACTCGGGACACTTTTCCGCCAGAGCAGCTTGCAAAGCCCGCTGGCACTTCGCCTTGTCGAACTTCGCCGGGGAGATTCTGGCCAATGATGCTCGCGATATATCCCCTGAACTAACTCTATCAAGCCTTCGCCTAATGGATGGGGTGTGATGTAGATATCTATCACCTCGCGCGAGTTTATCGGGACAAAATGCAGCTCGTGGAAGTGTGACTTCAGCTCTTCGAAAAAGTCAGGGATAGACCACGTCCCGCCTTCCGCCCGCCACTCGGCCTTTTCCTCCGGCGCACAGTCGCAGGGGTCGTCATCCATCTGCTCATACTGTGAGTTGTGCCTGATTTCCCCAAAGCATTCGTGCCAATGCACGATTCCGAGCTTGGTGTCAAGGAAAAAGAATGGATTGTTCCGACCGCCCACGGAAAGGCTAAAGACATGGGCCGGAACTCTCCCCGCCAGGCCGGAACCCTCTGAGCAGGTCTTCAGACTCTCGACGTCGTCCTTCCCCTCAGCAGAGCTGTTCGCTTGCCGTGGCCCAGTCCGCAAAATAGCAGCCAGGTGCTCCATGGGCTCTGTCGCGGTCATCATTTGGTTGGCGGATGTAGGGCAAAATGGCGAAGAAGCTCGACTACTTCATCTGACTTGTCTAGACCCAGCGGGTTCTCTGCGGTGGTGTGTGTGGCCAGCCTCCTTCAGGTGGCTCGATAACCACTGAATCGTCGAGGTACATATCGATGAGATATTAATAGTAGTCGCGGACGTTAGCAATCGTCCCCTCGTGTTAATAGCCGAAATTCTCAAGCTCGGCCATCTCGGTAGGTTCTGGAACATTCGATTGGAATATTGAAGTAGACATTGGTGAAGTTATTGCGTGTGGAAAATTCGAAGATCGAAGCAGAGTTCCCATGGTCTTGTCTTACTTTCTCCTCTCACTGTGCTGATTAATCAAGATACGCCACCAAAGCCACATTCCAAGTCAGACTCTTGTGCTTTAAGCTAAAGCAAGCCAGTAGGAAGCTGGAACTGAGTCAATCAGCAGGCGTCTCGTAGCAAAAGGCGCAATTGACAGAAATGCACATGTGTAGAGATGAAAGAAACATATCAATCATTTTTGGAGACTTGAGTTGGGTTTAGCACATGTTGGCTGACAAAAAGACCGTCGTTGTCTTTACACCAGTTTTGACGACCAGCGCAGCGGGATTTCAGAGGCTGCTCAGATTTCTGGGCCCGGGGACCCGGTCCCATGAAAAGCACTTAGTAACATTTATGTCCGAAAAGAGCGGGGTCTTTTCCACGCCGAATAATGAATGAAAACTTAGCAGTAGTTAGTTACTGACTATTGTGACGATTTTAACCACAAACTTGAACTGGAAGCTCAGAATGAGCCATGGGACACCGTGAACCTCCATGAAAAGCACTTTTCTTCTCCTGCTGTAAAGTGCTGAGTTGGTTGACTAAACTGGATGGGGACGGAGCATCTTGGCAGAAGGGCTGGAATGAGGGAATATCCAACGACGGTTGGTAAGCCTTTATTTAAAGGTAAATGGGTCGCTGCAAGGAGCAATGGTTGGCCCCTGTTTTCAGGAGGCACTTCTCCCGAATTGGAGTCGAAGCCGTGAACGGCGTGAGGGAAAGAAAGTCAAACTAATAAACCACTCAAACCCGAAACATCTCGGAAGCCCGGCTCGCGAGGACCCACTGAAATTTTCGGATCCGGCACGGCGTCACGGCACGCAGGCCTGGTCAGTCTCTCCCCAGAATGATCGTCCTTGGCTTCAGAGCCAAGGCTTTGACCGATCTGTTAACGACCCGAGGCCTCGGAATTAACACTTTGTTTAACGCGGGAAGTTGGAAGTGCTATAAGATGTGCAATCACACAACACCAGAAATTGAACTCAAAAGCTTGTGTGGCGGACTGCAAGGAAGTGCGCTGATTCCAAAGTAACGCACTCATTTTGGCGCATGGTCCACTGAAAACTGGCCCATCCATGGCTCGATCCATCCCCTCTCCGGATCTCTTCCCGAAGAGCCAACAAACACATGAGACGAACCACAAAAGGACTCTAGAACGTTGCGTCGAAATTAAGGAGGGGAAACCAAATGAAGGACGAACAGGGAATATCCCAGTCTCGCCACAAGATCGTGCCTCGCGTGCCCCCAATCTGACTGTTGTCTCCTTCACCTCACCTCTCACGCCTCTATCCAGAGACATGGGGCGATCAGTCGGAGGGAGTGGTCCCACGAATCACATCTGCACGACGGGGATTTCAACCTGCGGCGTCCCGGCCAGACGGCACCTGGGTCACATTTCGATGCCATGCAAGGGAAATTTCCACATCGGGACCTGTCTGGACTCTGGAGAGCCCTTCAGATATAAAGCCATGTTGACCAAAAGCCATTGAAGCAGCCTATCCTCACACACCACACTTTGTTTTTACTTTCTCTCGTCACTCGTCCAAGGCTTTACGCCTCCTCCACGTTCCTTTGGATTAAGACGCTCTTTTCGAAACACTTACACGCACTCTTTTTGCTATTGAATCTGGTATTCATCATGAAGGGACTCATTCTCAGCGCTGCCCTCGTTGGCGGAGCCATGGCTCAAGCAGGCCCTTTCATGCCCTGCGGCGGCAAGGGATGGACCGGCGAGACGACCTGCGTGTCCGGATACACATGTGTTGCTCGAAATGACTACTACAGCCAGTGCGTCCAGGGCAGCGCCAACGCTGGTGGTGTCGGCGCCCAGCAGGCCACCACCATGAGGACGTCGACCAGACAAAGCTGTAAGTCGAAGACGGCCGGATCCGCCAGCGCGAGCGCCGCCGTTCCGCAGGTTCCCACGACCAGTGCTGCCGAGCCTTCCATCCAGCTTGTTGACACCAACACAGCCCAGCCAACTTCTGCCCCTGGTGCGAGCAGCCAGGCTCCCGTCAAGCCCGGGGCTGCCGAGGCTGTCCCTGCTTCTTCGAAGGCCGCGCCTGGCAAGTCGGGCAAGTTCAAGTGGCTCGGTTCCAACGAGTCCGGTGCCGAGTTCGGCGCGAGCAACCTTCCTGGTACTCTCGGAAAGGACTACATCTTCCCTGACACGGCCAAGATCGGCGTACGTGAAAGACTCCAAACACACAATCAATGGCTCGTGCTGACCGAATGTAGATTTTGATCGCTCAAGGCTACAACACCTTCCGCCTGAACTTCCTCATGGAGCGTCTCGCCCCGAACGGCCTCGCGGGCAAGTTCGACGCCGATTACCTCGCCGGTCTGACCAAGGTCGTCGACTACATCACCTCGGCCGGCGCCAACGTCGTCCTCGACCCCCACAACTACGGCCGCTTTTTCGGCAAAATCATCACCGACACCGCCGCCTTCAAGACCTTCTTCACCAACTGGGCCAACGAGTTCAAGTCCAACGACAAGGTCATCTTTGATACCAACAACGAGTACAACTCCATGGACCAGGACCTCGTCCTCAAGCTGAACCAAGCTGCCATTGACGGCATCCGCAGCACCGGTGCCGAGAACTGGATTTGGGCCGAGGGCAACTCCTGGAGCGGTGCCCACAGCTGGACCAGCGTCAACGACAACATGAAGGATCTCACCGACCCGCTCGACAAGACCGTCTACGAGATGCACCAGTACCTCGACAATGACTCGAGCGGCACTTCCGCGACTTGCACCTCCGCCACGGCTGGTGTTGACCGCGTCAAGGATGCCACCGAGTGGCTCCGTTCCAACGGCAAGGTTGGCGTTCTTGGCGAGTACGCGGGCGGTGCCAACGAGGTGTGCAAGGAGGCCGTCACCGGGCTTCTCGACTACCTCCAGGAGAACAGCGACATCTGGCTGGGCGCGACCTGGTGAGTCTAGACTCGTTTCAAAATTGCTCTTTTACATGCAACATACTAATACAAGGATAGGTGGGCAGCCGGGCCGTGGTGGCATAACTACATGTACAGCTTCGAGCCCGAGACCGGTACTGGATACGTATACTACAACGAGGTGTTGAAGAAGTACCAGTAGGCTCGCCTACACCACGCGTCGCTGAAGCCCGAGGTACACAACAAGGATTATGACCCTTTAGCATAAGCTTTTCGGGGTTTGAGAACCCAATACTGTACATAAGTCGCTTTTTATTTGTACAAAGGGGTAAGGGACCTATGGGAGATGTCGGGTCAGGAAGCCTGCTGGCATGACAAGGGACCTGGGGCTCATGGCCTTCTTCTTTTCTTGTACTTACTATTTATGGAAACCTTTCTTGGAGAGATGCCACACTGCTTGTCCTGATCCTAATCTGACCTTCAGGTGCGCCGGCCAATCGGTCATAGCCCCATTTGTTCCGGACCGGGACCCACTTTAGTTCCCGGTACTCAAGACGGCGTCCGCGCGGGAAATCGTAAATGACGCTATCACATTCAATAACTTGATGTAATTCAAGCTGGTGATAGCTGTTTACAAGGTCTTGAAAACGCTCAGCAGCCTCCGGATCCGATAGCCAATGGATCATTTTAGCAACAGGGCTGTGTTGCGTGTCCAACTTGGCTGCTAATTCCAATGTGCAACGCAATCACATCACCGCCACTGCCGTGTTACAGCACAGCACCAACAAATTTCAGTCGAAACGCAATTTCTCACTTGCCTTCGTCGCTTTAATAATAGACCACCGTCGCGCGTGGACCGCTTGCTGTGGCACCAACGAACAGCTGCCTGGTGGTGTCAGACCCCAACCCCTGTCGAAGTTTCTCGAAACTATCGCAAGGCAGCAGCCACCCTGGCCAAAAGAGTCACAGCTAAGGGAACAAAAATATATATACATCGCGTTGTTCTCTTGGTGCGCAATCCGCGGATTTCGTAGTTGCACGTCTTACGAGCGCCCAACTTACGGAAGCAAGAGAACCCCGCGTGGCGGCCGAACGCCTCCCTCGAGTGGCACCAAGATTGCTCCAAGTGTTTCTATTTCGTTCAACTATTACAATTTTCGAAGTTCCGAGGCCTTTCTCCTGGTTTCTATCTTTCTACCGACGTCGATTCACATCCATTTCATCTCTACCAACATGTCCAAGGTTGACGGAACTCCGCCCTCGGCCCCGCGGTCCCCACGATCGCCGTACAGCAGCACATGGTCCGGCCCGCCTAGCCGGAGCAACATTCTCGCCCGCCAACTAGCGGCTCTTGCCCTCATCATCCTGCTCTACACGGCTTCGATTCCCTTTACTCCTGTCGTCTGGGTTCTGAACCTCCACGGGAGCTCCCTCTTCGACCGCCTTTTTGCCGGCATCGCCATCTTGTCGGCATGCTATTTTCAATGGCGCATCGCCGGCCTCACGCATCCTCTCGCTGTTGTTCTTCCCGGCTCGAGCCGTTCGACCATTCGCAACGGCCGCATCGACCAAGGCTCTGCTCTGGGCTTCGTGTGGCACCCGAATAACTACTGGCCTTGCATCGTTTGCGAGGGCATGCTCCTGGGTCTGGCCGAGTTTGGACCCAGTGAGCTGTTACGGAGGAGCATCGTCTGCGGCGTCGTCGCTGGGTTGTGGGCGGTTGGATACAGCGCCACACCCGAGTCGACCAAGAGGTGGGCGTATGAGCACCTCAAGGCTTGGATGTTCTGGATGGTTTTGGATGAGCTGATGCGCGTCGGGGGAAGAAGTTACAGCGGGCGTCGTCGTCGATACTAAGAATGGGCAGACAACCTGCTGGAAACCCGGTCAGTGACCTGAAAAGATGATTGGAATCATGGATTGTTCGAGCAGGAGGAGCATTACGGTGTTTTTGAAGCAGATCAACCAATTTTGGTACTCTAGGACAGGCAGAATAACGACGTCTCGATTCCCTCATTGATGTGTAACTGACGTTGTTGGAAGCATTAGAATGAATCCATTGGCCTTTCCTTGAGGCTTTTCCAGAGGCTTGCCCGTGAGAATCTCAGAATTCGGGGTCTCCTCTCAATTGGCAACGCCCTACACCACCCCAGTGCCTCCCCTCGGTGCTGGATTTTGATGATGCCGGCCGTCGCAAATGAGTCGAGTTGCCATTCACCCCGCGACAGGGAAGTCAAGAGATGCCAGCTGCACATAGTTTTAGGCACTCTTTGCTGAGCGTCACTGTAGGTTCGCATGCTATTCTTTGCGGCAGCAGCCGCAGAATATCAAAGTCAAAAGAAAAGAAGAAACTACGCCGAAGAGCATCGTCAAAAGCCAAGTTGATTGGTTTCACGATTGCTAAGCGGCGAGATTGAGTTGCTCGATTCATTTTCATCCCGACTGGTATCAACTGACTCGGGTCAGGGGCCCGAAATGCATCTCTTTTTCCCTTTCCAGCGCGACTCGAGATTTATACTTTCTGCGCAAATTCGAGACTCTCCACACTATGAGACGAACATGTTAGGACGACGTGTGTCTCGGACTCTCGTGAGCTAAGCCATTTGCCAAGTGGACTTCCTCGACCAACTGAAGGCGTCGACAGGGAGCGGTGATGTCCCTTTTTTTCGGGTTCATATGTCTGTTTACGAAGATCGCTGTTTCTACTTCTTAAAAGACCCCTGTAATACTATGCTTCCCGACAATTTCGATGTGGGTATCGAGGGGCAAATCGAACGAATTGTGGGATGCCGTTCCCGGCTGTCTGGTAATAAAACACAACAGCTTTGGCGTTCAAACAGGTCCAACCGCCATCGCAACTTGATTTTCCCTCATGGTGACCATCGTCAACTTATTGATCGAAGCGTCACGTCACTTGATTCACAATGAAGTCTTTCTCCGTTCTCGCCCTTCTGTCCCTCTGCCTGGCCCAGACGGCCTCCGCTGCTTGCAGAACCCGGAGCACGGCTTGCGTAAGCACAACACTTTCCCAACAACTCTTGCATTTGCTGACTTTAGTAATTCATCAGTCTCCTCTGTCCGTATGCGACGCGATCTCGAAGCCCGGCTCTTTCCCTTGCGCCACAACTGAGCAGCAGAGCCCCGCTCAATGTTCTCAGGCAGCCTTACCCGGCAGCAACTCCGCCACCGTCTTCGTACGTTCTCCGTGTTTTACCAATACGAGCTGGGGGTTTTTTTTTTTTCTTTTTTTAAGTCTAACTGTTCAACAGTGCGAGTGTTGCGACAGGTAGTGATGCAGAGGAACGATACCTCTCGGAGTTTTAGGCTAGCATAATCTCTAATAGAATTTAATATTCTCTATGGCCGCGAAGAAGACGCAAAATGTCTTATCAAAAGCTTAACTCGGTGGAGGAAACCACCGATGCGTAATCCGCTTAGTGAAGGAAGTAATCATGTGGCTGCAGACCGTCTTCTCGAGATACATCCCGAATAACCCCAAGTTAGCAAGAAGTGCCACAGCCCCACGAGACATGAGAAGCGCACTTTTGATATTACTTGAGACGGCAGCTTGATAACTTTTCGCCATCTTGAGAACGCAATTGTGAACGCGTGCTGACTTTATTGGCCGGACAACAAATCGTCATCTGGTGCTGGATAACATCCTCGACTTGCGAGGATAATTGCACATCAAAAAGTCGGACGTATATACACACGAGTCGAGGCATTACCAAGCGCACATACTGTGAGCCGCCCTAGGTCTTTTGAATGACGGCCCTTTCACTGCCAGAATCTCCATCCCCCTCCGGCCCCGCGTTTCTATTTGATTAGGTTACCATCGCATATTCAGCCTCCCCAAATCAACGATAGTTCCTTCGTGCACAGCGAATGTCGATGTTATTGCTCACACTATCAGGAAAATCGGACTTGCTCTTGCCGGTCAACTCTCTTATAAGTCTTGGTGCAAAGTTTCTGAAGAAGGGGCGAATAGTGGGTAGAGTCGCGCAAATTAGCAGCAAATAGGCTTCGGTTTCTGTCCTCGGGCTTCAAGAATCTTGCAAGTATCGCACGGAGCATGAAAATCGTAGCTTCCGAAACGGAAACGAGAGGTTGGCTGCCAAGTCAGCTTAGTGCGCTGGTGCAAAGGGAAGCAGGTGGCTTTGCTCACGAAAGCATCCCGAAGCAGTATTAGTTCAACAGAGACCTTACACAGACGGCTCTAACGTCGGAAAGTCGCGTGTGCATTGTCTCGGACCATATTTCTGCGACCTGCTGAGATGGCTCATTTTCAGTCGTCGTATGGGATTGCGACGGGGATGTCGCGTAGACGTCGGCCATCTCTTTCTAGGTGCAGCGCAGCAGACTGAGTTGAGGCTCATTCAAAGCAAGTGGTTGCACTGGGAGGCTTTTTTCTTTTGGATACTTGCGTGCTATTTCATCAACGGAGACATCTGTGAGATCGCCATCATCTTCGATATTATCTTCTCTTGTTTGCTTTGTCAGTCGGTATCGATATCTCCGGCGAAACTATTGGACATGCTTCTATACATTCAAGGTTGGATCAAGTTGAATCTCTTAAACTTTTGTGACTGGTGGCTTGAACGATACTCTGCAGCTGTCAAAGTCGTCGCAGACTAGGCCCGCGTTCCGTGTTACCCCGGCTAGCTCCCGCTCTCTTGGTAGCACAACGCGACCAATTACCGGGTACATTGACTGTGCCTCACGGCTACCGGCATAAAGGATCTCAAGCAATGGTGTCTGGCATGGATTTGTGAAACTACAGGAAGCTGGATTCATACTAAAGTATCCGAATGGAAAATTGAATGAGTACTGATGTCTGTTGGTAGACTGTGCGGGCACGCTACGCCGACCCATTCCAGGAGAAGTGAAATATTATCAACTCAGGCTAGGGTTCATCAACTTTGAGCTTGAGGTCTTCCATTGAATGCAGACGTTAGTTTCCTTCACGCAGTGCTGCCATGTGGGTTTACTCAGTCTACTCCCTGGCTCTCATACGTCAAGTTGCTTGTATATCTCCAAGTGTCTACGTTGTACTTCAAAGGCCTTGGCGGATGTCGACCTCTGTTTGGTGGAGAAAGATTCGGCTTCGAGGTTTCTGTTTTCGATACCGCTTACTGATTTGAAAGCCTCGTGAATAGTCTGGCCGAACCATGAATTCTGCAGTGAAGCCAGATGCGATAACATCGGCATTACCTGGTTTCCCCCGCAGACTTTCCAAATTTTCGGATGTTTTCGCAATGGGAACTGTTTCTACAGAAGGCAATTCATCGCAGTTTCCGGGCAAAGAACTCCGCTTTTCAAAGATAGCACCAGAATTATGGGCATTGATATGTCTAGCGCTTACAACGTCGAACCGAGTGGTCAAAACACCGTAACATCGCCGTTACATCGGGCATATTCCCCGAAATGTGTCATCCCATCGGGTGACTGGATCCTCCCGGCCGTTGTTCAAGGCCCCTGTGTTTCCATGTGTCTCCCGGGGTTCTCGGCCAGGGTCTCGATGGGGGGCCCCGTACCACTTATCCGATCTGCCCTATGGGAATGTCCGATGGGACGGGATAACGACCTTCTCTGCGTTGAGGTTCGGACGGCCTGCCGTATCCGCTGCTGGGCCCGGAACTTGGCGCTGCATTCTAGTATTTGCTCCTACATGAGTTGTTGAATTGACAATTGGCCAATTCAGCGAGACCCGGCATTTTAATTCGTGCTTGCGCACGTCGAAGAACATGGCATGGTTCCGGTACTTGGGCCTAGACGATGTTCGTACAATGCCCCCGAAAGGCGGTTCTCCGACGATGAGGACATCAAGTTTGAATTGGATTGGTCCACTCTGCAATCTTTCTTAACGGCCTAGATGGTCCCCTCCTCTGCGAAGGCCTGCCCTCTTTCCTCCACGTTCTTCGAGGCACACTGCGCGGCCCTGCCTACTCAACAACCATGAACGTGGTTCGAGGTCTCAAGGTAACTGCTCTGCTCGCCCTCATCTCCAGCCAGCCAACATTTGCCGCTCCAACCACTGCCCAGTTCGCCAAGCGCAGCGCTGCAGAACTCGCGAATGCTTACGACTACGTCATCGTGGTGGACTGAGCGGTCTTGTCGTCGCAAACCGCTTGACCGAGGATCCTGATGGTAAGTAATCAAGCTCCCGAACTTGATCGTTTTCAGCTTCTCAACGCCTTGCGCATCAGTTTCTGTTCTCGTTGTTGAGTATGGAGAGTTCGACAACTCCTGGGATGTCGCTATCCCCTACTACGCCTCAAATACCCACCCCAACAGCATGAGACAGCTTATGTCCATTCCACAGCCCGGACTCAACAACAGAACCTCAGGAGTCCAGGTCGGCACCGTGGTTGGAGGTGGCTCCGTTGTCAATGGAATGGCTTTTGATAGGGGCTCAAAGGCTGACTATGACGCCTGGGCCGAGCTCGGAAACCCTGGGTGGGATTGGGAAAGTCTTTTTCACTACTTCAAGAAGGTGATCAAGTCTTAAGCCAGATCTCCAGACACTTGACTGACAGATAATCTTAGTCCACTACCTTCCACCTCCCTGCCCAGCAGTACGTCGAAAAGTACAACTTCTCCTACGATCCGAGCACATACGGCGATGGCCCCATTCAAGTTGGCTTTCCGTCATGGCAATGGCCTGACAGAGGTTTGTTACCTATCGTCCCCTCGCATGAATTAGGTCTAGAAGCTAACAGATATCTAGACTTACAGCGCGAAGCCTGGATAAAGGACATTGGCATCCCGGTTCTCGACGACCACGGCGCCGGTGGCAATAATGTTGGCCTGGCACAGCTCCCGCAGAATCACGAGGGCAAAAACGTCACCCGTTCAACTTCCCGCTCAGGATACTACGACCCTGTTGCCGATACTCGCGACAACTTGAATCTGCTCGTCAAGCACTACGCCTCCAAGATTGAGTTTGAAGGCAAGAAGGCTGTCGGGGTCAACATCATCTCACGGGAGAGCGGAGAATCTTCTCTGATCAAGGCAAATAAGGAGGTCCTTCTTGCCGCTGGAGGCGTCCAGACGCCGAGGATCTTGCAGCAGAGCGGCGTTGGCCGGGCGGCGCTGTTGGAGTCGCTTGACATTGATGTGGTCGCCGACCTGCCGGGTGTTGGCGCCAACTACCAAGATCATCCTTGGATGCTGATGCTGTACTCCTGTACGTCTCTGTTTGGCATTGGCCATGACGGTTTATGCTGACCAAATATCTAGATGGAAACCCCCCTGAGCTCGGAAGTGAGGCCATGAACGACCCGGCCTTCTTCAACGCCTCCGAGGCAGAGTACTTTGCTACCCGTACCGGCCCTTTTACGTATGCTCGCGGCAACAACATCGTTTTCCTCTCTCTTCGGGACCTGACTCCAGACTATGAGGCCCTTACGGCTGCCATCGAGGCGCAAAAGGCAGAGGACTTCCTTCCGGAGATCTACAGTAAGCACCCGGCGCGCCTCGAGGGCTTCCTTGCTCAACGCAAGACCATGGCCAAGCTTTTCCGGAACCCGGAGGCTGGTGTTTTGGAAATTCCCTTCGGAGGTTTTGCAGGAGCCGGAATCGCGTTCCAGAAGCCCGTGTCTCGTGGCACGGTGACCATCAACGGCACCGATCCCGACCCAGCAAACGCGCCGGTCATCGATTTCGGTACTCTTCAAAACCCCGCCGACGTGGAAATGCTCGCCCACAGCGTCAAAGCCATGCGGAAGTTCATGAGCGCCGAGACCCTCGCCGTCCGTGAGCCCGTTGAGATCTCGCCAGGGGCCGACATTACGAGTGATGCCGCCATCGCGGAAGCCGTGAGGAACTCGTTGTTCGCGTCATTCGCCCATCCGAGCGGCACTACGAGCTTACTGCCTCTCGAGCATGGTGGTGTTGTCGACCCTAACCTTCGCGTTTATGGTCTCGAGGGCTTGAGAGTGGTAGATGCCAGCGTGATTCCCTTAATTCCTGCTTGCCATCTACAAGCTACTGTCTACGCCGTGGCTGAGAAGGCGGCTGATTTGATCAAGATGACCTAAGCTTGCTGGTCGAACCTCTGGAGGCTATGCTGACGCCAAAAGGTCTGGTCTTAACACCAATCAAAAGAAGCCAGCTGAATGGGAAGGGTGCTTGGAAGGCAGTTTATTTAGCTGAAATACATCTTCTATCAACTAGCGGTAAAGTCATAAAGAGAATGCTTCCTTCCCTCAGGGCAAATTGAAACCTCGGTTCCTCTGGCTTGGGCTGAGGACAAAGCTAGCGCATCGACTCGGCTGGTCCGACGCAATGTCCAAACAGCTTGCCGAAGCTCCAAGGTTATGCCGTCATTTCAGCTTTCAGGACGGCTCACCCGCACAAGTGCCCTTGCAATGAGGCTTCGCGGGCCCCCATGGCCGGAGCATCGACACATAGCCTCACCTTAGGGCTTCTGGACGGAAGGAAACACTTACCAGTTCAGCAATAGTGCTGGCTAGCAGCATCACACGCAGCAATTCAACCGGCGCCCCCAGCGTGGCTATAACTTTGGTTATAGTGCTATATAGGGCCCTCAGATCTCATTCACACGTACGGACACTCTCGCTCAGCGGACACACCAGGGGATATCAAAAAGGGGGATTTGAAAATTATTGTTTATTGGATTTTGCTCTTATTGTATATCTTGTAGGTAGTATTCGTCTTGACGTGGGCGCCCTTTGCCTCAAAAGGGGACGTCCCGGCGATTAAATATCACCACCACCACCACTATATGGGTTAAAGTTGTTCAGACGCAATAGAATGCTCTGATACATATGAAGCCTGGACTTATGAAATGAGCCTCTGCTACATTATATGGCTTCATTGAAAAACAACCCTTTTGTATGAGGTGCATAAGGTTTAAAACAGCATACTTCGCCGAGGAAAAGCTCCATGATTTCACGCCAAAGACACTCCATTATCCCAGCACGTAACGATCCCTTGAAGATTACCAAGAACATGTAAGACACCGCGAGACATTGATCCCCAAAGTCCGGATTCCAAGCACATCATCTTCTCCGCATCGGTGATATTAACCTAATTCCGGAAGCCGGATCGCAGCTCCAGGCCCCATTAGCCGATCTTCTGCTGATACCCCCTCTGGCTTCCATTGGCCGGCGGCGCAACACCCGAAGCCACTGCTTCAACTCTAACCGCAAACGGATCTTACTATGATCAAGGCAATCCAGTCGAGGCTTTACGAGGCCAACCAACATCTTGCATCTGAAAATATCTTTGTTCACTTCCGAGATGATCCTGGACTTGCATCAGTACCCCCCTATGCTTTCGGGCTGTGCATGCTATCGGGAAACCCAATGGGAAAGTGCATCACCCGCCACCTTTTTCGCTCTTCTTCTGATTGCTAGACCCTTATGTACACCCCAGATCCCAGTCTTTGGAAACTCAACGTCACTTCATACAATGAGAGCTTGTACGGCTGAGGGGAGAGATCATGAAGGCATCGCATTTTGTCGCGACATTGGTCGCCAGCGCCAACATAGTGTCCGCCGGCGTAGCTGACATTCCCTATCCCGCGTGTGCAGTAAGTTCCGTCCAAGACTGCTAACGCAAGCCGATCTGACCGGTGACATCCATATCCATAGGTTCGATGTTTTGTTGAAGCTCTACCAAAATCGGTCTGCAATGATCTTGAACCGTCCTGTCTGTGCGCCGATACAAACTTCGCAAACATTGTAACGCCATGCGTGAAGACGAACTGTACGATGACGGAGCGCATACGTGAGTCAAAATTGAGAGCAGAGATAATTGGTAGCTTCCACGTGCTAACCGTTCACGAATATGAAAAGAAATAGCCAAAGTCTCGGCGAACAGCTGTAACATCACCGTTTCTGACGACAGGCCTCTCCCTCGATTTCTCACCGGCATACTTTTTGTGCTACCGACGGTGTCCATTGCGGTTAGGTTGGTCAACAAGTTCTTCAATCGAACGTATTGGGGTGCGGATGACACGACCGCAATAATTGGATACGTTGGTAACCTCGGCACATCAACCTCGCGACCCCTGGCTAATGTGCAACGACCAGGCTTGCATCGTTCCCTTAGTTCCGATTATATACCGATGTAGGCCTTCTCAGAGTCTTCAAGTAAATCTACCGTGCTGACAATGCATTAGCGCTCGACGCTGGTCTCGGGGATGCCATTTGGAACGTAGAGCCAAGTGGTATGACCGCATTCTTCAAGGTGGGTGGGTTTGCAACGCGAAGTCCCTGGCGACGCAACCGTCTCCTTTCATTGCTGATATAATCTTGATGTCAACAGATGCTTTTTGCGACGCAAATTTTATACTTCACTGGGCTCATGGTCATCAAGGCCTCGATCCTATTCTTCTTCCTACGAATATTCCCACCAGGCGGGTTTCGAAAGCTCCTATGGGCAACGCAAGCATTCAACTTCCTCGTTGGAACTGTTTACCTTCTTCTTACTTTCACCATGTGCCGGCCGCTTTCCATATATTGGCTTGGTTGGAATACCGACCACAGCAACGTCTGCTTCGACTTCAGCAAGCTTATCCTGACGCATGCCATGATTAACATCATCCTGGACGTCTGGATGCTCATTCTACCATTGACGCAGCTGTACGGGCTGAAACTCATTCTGCGGAAGAAGATTGGAGTTATGGTGATGTTCAGCGTGGGGTTATTGTAAGTGGTACACTGGTATCCCACTAACGAACTTATTCGGAACTAACGGACGGGTTTCTATCAGTATCACTGCTGTCAGCGCTATTCGAATCCACACGATGTTACATTTCGTAAAGTCTAGCAACGTGACGAGTAAGTTTTGGAGAGCTACTCAGGTCGTAATATGCGTCGGTCTACTAACAGCATTCTGCTCAGCTGAAAGTCTTTGGGTCTACGTTTGGACATTCACCGAGCTCTGCGTCGGCGTTTTCGCTGCTTGCATGCCGAACGCAGGTCATCTCTGGAGAACCTTGTTCAGCAAACCGGTGATACCAGCCGTTGCTGAGTCGATAGCACGGAGGAAACTTGCCTACAACACAAACACGGAGATGGTATCACTATCGACGGAGACTAATAAAGCAAGAGAAAACTCCATGGGCTCGGGTACAGAAACATCAACATCTGTCCACGCCGTCGCAGAATCTGCTCGTTCGGTGGTTTAAGCAATTGATTTGAAGGAGCAAGCAATATTCAGCTCAATAATCTCCACGAGCAGGATATGTATCGCTACCGTGTATCATAAGATGATTTTGAATTCAAAAGCAGTTCAAGAACCGTAACTACCCTGTCGTGATGAAAACGATTGCTGTCAAGTGCTCTCTTCATCGTCGCTGCGGTTCTTGCTCATGTCGCGATCCACCACGTCGTCTAGCACGGCAAGACCTTCCCTCTCAGCCTGGACTCTTGCCCTCTTCAGCCGACGGGACATTAAATAGTGAACAAACGCCAACTCGGAGTTGGCTGGTATCACAGCGGGTGCATGGGTCAAGGCCAGAGTGGAACAGGCGTGAACAAAGCCAAGCAGGCGAGGAGCGAGATCTCGGAGCAGGGAATTCTGAAAGGGGTCAAGGCCAAGTATTACGACTAGGCTTTTAGAAGGGCGTAGTAGTCATGGCAAGAGACCTTTTTATTAATCATCGTTGACGTACTTGTCGAAAACATGGCCGTAAAACTTTCTGCCGACGTCTCGATGGCTTCGAATCTTGGTCCTCAACTGGTTCTCGCCCCAAGTGTCATACTTCCCTTTCAAGAAGGCCGAGTCGATCTCTCTTCCCTCCTCCGACTCCGGCGCTGGGCCTCTGATTCGAGGTTTCTCGAAATGATCCCGCAACGTGCCCACCGCTTCCTGCTTCGTCAAATCCCTCCTCACCCCCTGGAAGAACGGGACACTGAACCGTTCCAGTGACCCCGACAGCACGCGGTGTGTCGTGGCCTTGCACGCGCCGTTCGTCACGACCTCGAACGCTTGCCCGATGTTCACCACGAACGACCCCGGGAGTACGGGCACATCGATCCAGTCACCGTTCTTGTTGAGCGCCTGCAGGCCGTTGACGTGCGGCGGCGACGCTTGCAACAAGAACGTCCACCACCCCGACGAGTCCTTGTGTGGCCCCACGCCCTGGCTACCCGCTGCGTTCTCCGGCAGGGTAGGGTAGTGGACGAGTTTGAGCCGATGCTGGTCGGACAAGAACGGGAGAAGGGTTTCTGGCGGCAGTGAAAGGGCTTTGGCGACGAGTCTCAGAAATCGCTCGCCGAGGAGAGTCAGCTCTGAGATGTAGTCTTCCACAAAGGGACGGAGCTCAGGATATGCGGACGGCCACTACACTTCGTTAGCAAAGAGCCAGCCAGGCTGATGAAATATCCGTTGTCTCTTTTCATACCTGATTTGGCCCCCTCAAGCGCTCACTCAGAGGCGACCCTTCCTTCCATCCGTCTTTCAGTTCAGTCGCAAACTCAACCTGCTCTCGACGATCACTTTTGCCCGCCGTGGTCTCTGAGCCGTCTCCGCCGTATCCTAAGAAATGAGGCGAGTTTCTCAGCGAAATCTCATCTTTGGCTTCCGCAGGCAGCGCGAAGAGTTTTGGAAGAGCCTCGATGATGTTCGAAGTCGTCCTTTCTGGCACGCCGTGGTTGACGACATAGAGGAAGCCGACGTTAATGAGCGCGTCCCCGAGCTGGTCCAAGAGGACGGGCTCTGTGGCGGGGTCTGAGGCGAGGGAGAGATCTATGCGGGGAATTTCTGTAAAGCTAGTTGACGTAGACATGGTCAACTCATTTGCAGAGTGCGCGCAAGATCATGTTTCTCGTGGGGGGGGGGGGGATCCAATCCTTTTCTTTAGCCCTTCGATAGCATCATGGACGTCTGTTGGTTTTGCTATTGAGTTCTCGATGACAGCGAGGCCCTCCGTAGCCGGCGCCGAACCCCGGCCGCGCGGGGAATGGCGCGAGCTTGAAGTAAGCGCACGTCATTCCAAGCCCGAAGCCACCTGCGAATCAGCATTTTGCCATATGTCTTACACTACTATATAACGTCTGAACATTGCCGCGGATGACGAGGAGCCGTCGGTGATAATCAGATATCAATTCCGACGACACCCGCGCGTCGGAGTGTGTCTTTCCCCCGGAGCCTATAATAGAAATTCTATACTTTTCTCTTCCTACAGACTGGACAGCAGTGGCTTAAACTGGGCGCTGGAAGTGTTATAGGCGGCCATGCACACATAGCGCGTCAATTCAAGACTAAACCATGGCTCAAAAAGCAAAAGTAGAGACCATGAGGTTTATTCCAATGCCCAGAGGCGGATTCGAACCGCCGTCAACACGGATCAGCTGTGTAACTAGACCACAACGTATCATCCTAACCAACTAGACGATCTGGGCGATTGATCTCGAGGATGCTTGGAATCTGGAGTCGAGTGTGGGCTCATCAGCCCTAACGGGCCCGCAGCGGGACTTCAGAAGACATCTCATTCTCAACCCCGCCGGCGCGCTTAATATCGGCTCGCCCACGATCAGATTTGACGCGGATCATAGTCAAGACCTAACACCAACGGGATTTATTGCTACTGGGTAAGAAAATGTTATACCTATAGAAAAGCCGCGTGAAGGTGGCTCATGACTTAACCACCTTGCATTGTGCGGATGCGGCAACCGATGGATCGGACTCCGACGTCGCTTTCAATGTCACCACGGCAGCATCCGCGGCTTCACCACTAGCACCCACCGATACGTGGGCCGTCTTGAACTCGCCGAACTTTGCAGTGAGAAGGGTATTGGGAACCTCCACGCGCCAGCCGGTGCCGTCGATCTCGGCAGTCAATCGGTAGACATCTGACTCGAGGAACGCCGACACGTCCTCAGGGTGTTGAGCCTCGTTTGGATCGATGCTTACATATGAGCCGCTGTTGCTAAGCTGAAATGAGCAGGTTACACCTGAGCCGGTTGGTGTGTTTTGGCTCAGATCCGTCACCAAGCCGTCCTCGAGGGAAACATCGTGTACGCTTGCGCCACCTTCTCCACTGAGTGAGCGAACTGCGACCGTATACGAGAGAACGTCTTCGGTATCGCGATGACGGTCGATGATGTAGAAATGGAGATCGTTGGCCTCGTCGATATACTCGAACTCACTCCCCGACTTGGTCCCCGCATGAAACAGCGCGTCTGCAAGTTGACGGTAGTCGCCCATGGTGATCATCGCAACGGAGCCGTTAGGTCGGTAAAAGTCAACGAGCTCAATATCCTCGGGGTGAGCGTCAATGACCCATTGAAAAGGTTGGCGGTCGAGATTCTTCGACTTGCTGATAAGAACACCTGAGTCTGGAGTAAAGCTATCGCTTCCCATGCGGTCAACAACCTCGATGTCGTAATTGTCCCAGCTCCCGCCATCGCACAATGGCTCGGTTTCGATATCGCAAGCTGGAGACCGGTCGGCATCCATGATGATGCGGATTCCCATCAAGCCGTCTCTGGGATCAACAGATCTGGCAGTCAACTGCGCCACAGCGATTCCTGATGTAGCCAACGCCTCGCGAGACAGCCAGAGAATATCAGACCGATGAATCAGTCCAAGCTGGAACTTGTCACGAAGGGTGTGCTGTGACCCCATGGATGCGCCCTGGACGGCAGGAATCTGCCACCTAGTATGCGGCCCACCAGGTCCATTGAATGAGCCACGAGACATCATGGACCAGATTCCCGTGTACGCCCTGCGCAGTGGGGTGCCGTAGGGGTTGTTGTAGTTATCGCCGATATCCAGCAAGTGGCTCAGTTCGTGAGCATAGACTGCCATACCGGAGCTCTCACCCTGGGTGGATGAACCTCCACCAGCGTTAGGCCAGAGAGTAGAAGCCGCCGCCCAAGAAGTCCAAGGAACATAGCGAGTGCGCGCATAGTTGGGTAGAGACGCGTTCCCAGTCTTGGGGGGCCCGAATTCATCGGGGACATCTTCAGGGCTGTCGAACTTCATCTCTCCGAACTCCTGCCACGTAGACGACTCATCTTGGCCGGCGGAGAGAATGAAGACGAGCTCGAAAGCATCGGCAGTCTCATTGCCGACGTCTTTGCGCCAAGCTGAGAGCGCATCTGTTCGAATATTCAAATTGCACGTCTCGCCGACTGGGCAGGCGTCCGGGTTCATATCGTCAGATATACCGTATTGATAACCGTTGCCAGGAAGCTGGTATGCTCCAAATGAAGTCAAGTCAACGCCGAAACGACCAGCCGAATCCTCCATCCAGTACTCGTGGAGCGTGTGGCCCTGATTCAGCTCATTTGGAGTGTTGAGCAGGTCGCGATAGAAAGTCGGTACCTTTTCACGCGGGACGTCGGCTGCAGCTGCTTGCGGGTTATTGAAGATCGTTGAGTGCACAGGTTGACTGATGGTAAAGTTCCTGTCGGGGTAATCGACGACCACCAGGGCGATGTTGAAGTTCCGGCTGGAGCCCTTCCGCGCCGGGTTTGACCAGTCAGTCCCGGGCGGCTTCACCCAGTCGTCCCAGGTCATGTTGTCTGGATTCACCCAATTCTGGGGGTCGATTGGTTGGAAAGGCGTGTACGGGCTGCACGACGCAAAAGCGGCGGGCTTGACAATGACTGCGCCGATGGCGGCAGCGAGGACGGCTTGAAAGCCATTACGTCCATTGCCGAAGAGCATGTTGTCAACAATTTGGCAATTGACAGGCGATTCTCTCACGAACCACCACCAGACACCGGCGCAGGTCAGCAGCCAAAGGACGACAACGCGAAGGCGGGAAAGGCTGCCGGAATAAATGTGCTGGTAGCCGAGATGTGACAGCACTGCGCGGGCGCACTTCTTTTCTCTGACCTCATGATGGCTCGTTCCCCGCTCCAACGTTATCTCCTTCTCCTTCCATACCCCTGGTTCCTTCTTCGTGGTTGCACACTGCGGTTCAATCCGCGGGCAAGAGCATGTTGTATGCCAAGAGACTCTAGTCTGCTCATCGGCCTTGTGCGATGGCACCTGCTGCTTCAGGAAAGCCTCCATGTCCACTTGGACGCGTTGGAGCACGAATGCATTGGCTTTCGCCAAGAGTTATCGGATAGCTCGGTTATGATGATAGATGACTTGACGAGAGGCTCCTTCAAAGAAGGGCCTGTGACTGAGGCCTTTGCATGCCCTCTGAGGTTAAAATGATATTATTTGAACGATGCAACGTGAGAAAGAAGTAATTGTAGAGCCTTTTGAGAAGGAAGAAGTGATAAGCCAATCGTATCAAACGGAAAACGTATGGCTGGGGGGGATCTTCCATGAGTGGGGCTCTTCGGACTCCGCATCCGGTGCCGGTTCGGTCAGTCCCGGAAAAATCATCCGGAGTCAGAATGGCCCAAGCTTCTTCGAAAAAGCCGATTCTGGCTAGCTTGTATCAGGCAAAAGTGGAACCACAATTGCCGTTAAGCAATTGTACCCTATATTTGACAGCTTGCTATTGTCTCTGAAACGGGGACGGGAGAGCATGACTTTCCAGAGCGAGTTCCGGTAGCAATGGTGCTGTAGCTAGATTTTGAAGGCCACCAGTACCTAATGGAAGCTGTTCAAAACTCAGTCACGTTCTTGCACAATATCCTAAAGTATGTCAGAGAGCCTACTCTCTAGGTGGGCCAAAAGTGAGGGCAAAACTTAACCGAATGCTCTTTCTTGTTATTATTATATCGTGTTATCTACGTGTTGCAAACTGTGAAATCTCGTATTTTTCGCTATGCCAAGTCGCTTCGTTTGAAAAAGTCCTACGCTCTGGTGCCCAGCTCCCAGCACTTGAAATCTCTCAATGCTCTATTATCAACTTCTCCAACACCGTCTTTGCCGCCGACGACAAATGGTTCAACCGCAACAATTTCTGGCACGTCGGCGTAAAGGCGCGTCGTCAGCGCGGTGCGGTCATTGGCAAAGATTTCCATAACACTGACGTCAAAGAATATTCGGAGTGACAGCAGCTCTCTCCGTGTCGACTTCCCATCAGTCTCACTGGCGAATTCGAACAGAGTATGCGGCGCACGTTCTTCGACTGTTACGACCCCAGGAATTGTCGTGCTTTGAGCCCGTTCTACCCGGAGTCGTTCCGATAACGGGTCGAATACGATCGCCGTCTTACAGGTCGGATCTGTGTCAAATGGGTTAGCTTTAGTTGGATGTCGGCTGTATTGTTTTGGTGATACTTACTGCCTGCAAACGTGAAACGTAATCCGGCCGAAAGAACCCAAGGGGCGATCTCAAATGTGGCAGCCACCTCCAATGCCGGAGATCCTTCAGGAGATACGTATCTCGGCAATTGGTTTGCGGAGGCTGTGGCGGAAAGCGGCTTCACGACCCCCCGAAGTCTTGACAGTCGATCGTCGGGCACTGCACACAAAGTCGTGACCTCGTACGTGGGCTTACTGCACCCCTCCTGGCCGCTATCCTGGCGTAGGCCAATGGACGGGATGTCTTCAAGAGGCGACACAAGCGCCTTCGAGACATGTTTTAGCCTCTGGACTCTCAGGACCCGGGGAAGAGAGAGGAATCCGCTCCAGCCCTGACGCCCTCGCCATTCTGAGGGTAGGTCTTCCTCAACGACCCATCCAACTATGATCTGCTGCTGGGTCTTTGGATCCCAGAAAGAGTTGCCGGCGTAGAAGCTTCCATGATCAAGACATCCGCCGTAGAGATAATCCATTGTCGGTGAGCCTTCGTGAGCCTTCAGCTTGCCGCACATCCAGAGTTGGCCGTGATCTGCACTGAAAGCTGAGCGGCCTTTGTTCCATTCCCGGGGCAAACGCCCTTCGACCCCCATGATGAGAAAGTCGTGCGTTCTGTCATCATCCGGATCTCCAAGGTTGAGAAAATTCGTTACCTCCCAATTGACGCCGTTGTCAGTCGGCCATGATGGCGATGGGGAATAGTTGGGAGGGAGGGACACTAGTGGCGCCAAGAGGGTCCATTTCATTATGTCCGCGCTGTCCAAGCGGTAAATAAATGGAGTTGGCCCTTGACCGAGAATTCCACCCGAAACAATGCCGTAGAGAGTGGTATCTGGGTCACCTAAAGTCCTGGCCATGGAAGGCCACGCGGAGACGAAAGGATCCCGCCACCCTGTGACATTGAGACCAGGAGGAGGACCAGGCAAGACTGGGTTCGCCGCATAGCGATCCCAGGTTATGCCGCCGTCCGTCGAAGTCGCGAGATGAAGGCCCTCTGATCCGTACTTGTATGGTAACGTGTGATGAATGGGTAGGATCTTGGCCGAGGTGTAGAACACCGTCAATTGCCCAGGGCGGAGTTCGGCCGGCGACAGACACCCCGTGAAAACGCCCCCTGGGTCCTCGTCTTTCGTGGGATTGATGGATGGCTTAGGGGAGACATTCCAAGATAGCAAATCATGGGATGTCGCAGCTCCCCAGCATATGTTACCCCATTCTGGGCTCTCTGGATTCCACTGAAAGCCGATGTGATAACAGTCGTTGATGCGGTCGTAGCCAGGCGCACAGGGGTCGTTCAGCCAGCCAGTTGGAGCGATCAAGTGAATATTCGGTCTCCATTTGGAGAAAGAAGCGTTCTTGCTTTCGGCGCAGACGTCCTCGTCGTCGGGTTCCGAAACAGAGGTGGATCTAGAATGCATATATGATTCTTCCGATGTTGAATTTCCGCAAGACTCGGCAGATTGTGTGTAAGAAGCGTTGCCTAGAGGGCATGAAGACATGGCTCTGGCATAAACATCGTTACTCATTTCTCAGGTCGTCGATGAAATGAGAGAGCTGTGTCATTGAGCTTTCGTCGCCATTAGTATGGCAGTCGTCGGGGCATTCCTCGCTAAATTGCCTTTTTGGGACAGTTGCCGGACACACATGCCGATCCTGTTCCACGTAGAAAGCTCTTGTGGCGAGCGTGCCACAAACATGCCGCTGGTATCCCACCCAGATATGATGCGGCGTGCCTAGGATTGAGTGCGACACCACTGGCCAATAGTTCCGGAATAGAAACGTCGTGGAGTGCCATCGTGATGCTGTGCTTCCCAAAATCCGACGTGGTTGGGCCGGGTAAACTGGGACTCGGGCTTACATCCGGACATCTCATGTGCCACCTGATTCCCTGTTGATAACATCTTGTTCCTCGGCGACAAATCAACCAACTGATTTGATTCGACCACGACGATGGTTGATGTTGGGATTCATGTAACAAGTACGGAGGCGCGCCCAATAAGTCATGATTGCATAATCCGAGCCGGGGGAGATATCCGGTCTCAGCGTTTTAGCGCAGAAGCCGGTGCCCCGTTAGTTCGGAACCCCAGGCCCCTCCACGCGGAGACGATGAAACTTTCAACACCGCAACCAACTTTGAGAGAGTGACATGGCATCACAGGTCTTGGCATAAATCATTACCGCGGTATATCCTCGCAACAACTTTGCTTCGAGATGAGTGATCAGTTCCAGATTGTCCTTGATCAGACTCTGTCACGTGTTCTCCAGCCGCGGGCATGCGACCAATGCTATGCCCGCAAAACAAAGGTAAGACGTTGCTGGGCGACGAAAGCAAAACCAGTCAGTGTAAAACGGAAAATGAAGCTGACGAGGACGTCATCTCAGTGCAAAAGGACAACTCCATGCGAAACATGTACTGTGACAGGCCTAACTTGTACATATGAACGACGGCCACAGTACAAGACAAAGTCCGGGGTTGATGAGAGTCCCAACGGACAACATGTTTCAAGAGCATCCTCACAACGCGCAAGGAAGAGAGCAGTCCGGCGATTTGAAAAAGCTCGACCCGGCGAGACAGTAGCAGACTTGCCAACCTCCAATAATGATACCCTTACGAACCGGCCAGATCCGCCAACAATTGCTGGTGAGTACCAAGAGGAAGACGGTGCTCCTCATTCAACTGGACTAGAGTGGCCGGGACCAAACTACGAAGAAGGATTAAGTATATCCAACATTGAATACCTCGCGAACAACAACGACTTGGTGCCTCAATACTCAATGAACGATGTGCAAGCGAGAGGGGCATTGGTAGTTTCACGGACAGCATCCCCCGAGGTCCCCTGCACGGGCGTGTTTACGACCAACTATTCGATTTCGGCAGCTACAGTTTTACCATCTATCTCAGTCCCACTATTGCAACGGCCCATGTCGGCCGACATGGGTTGTAGATGGTGGCCATTATCACCCGCAATCCCGCATCGAAACCTCACCCCGAGCCTCCCGTCTCCGCTGGGGACAGCCAGGATAACACAGCTTGTCCGCACTTTTCTAGCTCGACTCCATCTATCCATGCCATTTTTCAAGAGATCGTATCTTATCGAGAACATCAGAAAGTGCCGCCACGAGTACGATCGTCAGTTCAACGCTTTGGTGCACAGTATCTGCGCCTACACACTGTTCCAAGCAATTCACGCAGAAGACAAGCCCATGATACAGGATCGCCTACAACTAGCAGAATCGGTCTTATCCTTCGTGGCTGGTATTCACGGTGGTGCAGACTTTGGCGAAGAGGCCTCTGTCGAAGCCGTCATGACCAGTTTCTTCCTTTTCGGCTGTCAGTTTTGCCGTGGCAACCACAACGCCGCGCAATTCCGGTTCCGAGAAGCTCTGTGCTTGGCAGAAATCCTAAGACTACACGATCCTTCCGGCTATGGGAATATTAGCCCCGACGAAGCAGACCGCAGGGTGAGAACGGTGACTGCGTTGGCCTTCGTCGAGAGGTGAGCTCACTCTTGATGGCTTGTCATGCTACTCGAGATTCAGTTGCTAAAGCCTTCTCACGCCAGGATATATGCATTGCAGCATGGCTCCACACTCCAGATGCCCCGGTTGATGGGGCTCGATATGATGGCATTCCATAAACTCATTACGCGCGTGTCATCGGCTGAGGAATCAGTCGAAGACGCGGCCGTCGATGGCCTGGGGCGTATGATTGATCAAGTCGACTTTGTCGACGAAACCATCTTGCGGTGTTGGAAGGACGAGTGTCGTCGGCAACCGAATGAACATCACGTCTCCTCGGAGACGTTGGTGTCGCTTCTCCGGCGATACAAGAGACCGCTGGCGCCCATTCCCACCATGAAGGAGGGCAGTGCACAACACGCCGACATTCTTCTTACCCGACACTGGGTCCGCAACATGCTTTGGAACCTTGCCTTTCGGCATGGCGTGATCAGCCACCATGCTTCCGACGCTGAGCTCCGACCCGAGTACGCTGTGCAAATAGCCGCCGACACAGTAGAGGCTTGCGCCACGTTCGACATACGCTGTTTGGAAACTCATGGGGTCGGTTTGGCCGAGAAACTTTTCGATATCGCGACTAATTGTGTCCGCGTTGGCCGAGCCTTCCCGGCGAGAGTTGAAGAGGTCGGTGGTTCGGGCGTCATATTTGAAATCCTCGCATCCGAAGCCGAGGGGTCTTCGGATTTGGCTGCTTTTGGCTTCGGTCCCAATGGGGCTACCCAAGTCCCGACGTTCGACACCGACTGGATGGCCTGCCGAACGAACCTAATTTCCGAAATCTTGAACAGATTTCTTGCCCTGTTCGCTCTGTTCAGGAAAGGCAACCATCCCTTTCTCAAGCCATTCATGCAGTTGATGGCCAGTCTGGATTTCACCAAAAACTCAAATTCCACGGCTTGGGAAGAAAATTCGCAAATGCCACTTCTCGTTTGAGGGGGCAGTCATGCCGACGTTGTAGTAAGACAGAGCTAAGTTGCGGTCATGACGTTCGTCAAAATACGGGAAATTTCTGGGTCGGGAGAAAGATTCGCAAATATAGTCGCCTTTTTCGATGTGCTGAGACCATAGAAATAAAGGAACAACAATTCAGCCGAATAATTCAACCGAACTGTAGAACCGATTTGTTTTGCTCTGCTCAGAATGCTAAGCCCGATTGGGACGGTTCCCGACAATTCTTCCACCACAAAAACGTGGTCAGGAAGGATGATCCCTGATTCACAACGCATCTCCGTGGAGCTGATCGTATGGCATACATAGAATTCCGCTCTGCGCAGGGCTCCAGTCGGAAACCATAAGACAAATGAGATAAACCCAAAGGTGCGCCCTTGAATTGTTGCTTCGTTTGGGAACCACTGTCTCTCCTCCGATGAGGCGAGGAAACTGTTATAAAAACAAAATTAAAAAAGATTAAAAATATTGCTCAATGCGGTTTCTGTAGGTTAGCTGGGCCTGTTGAATCAACCCTCCTACTTCGTGTTGGCAACTTAGCCGCCAACAGCCGATTAAAATTCGCCGCCCAAGGCTTCCAATTTCTACGTTCATTCTTGTCTATTGAGTTGCGACGGGTTCAACTCATGTACTCATTCTCACCATCCAGCTCCAACAGCCGCACGTTTCTCTTGCCGTGATCGCTTACATTTTTCCGACGGCTTCGCGTGGCGCAACCGATATGGAGTCTGACAATTGTATGCCTATCACTTCGCACCGGCCTTACGAATACGATTCGATAGGCAGCGATGGCATCGAAGTCCGCCTTCTGCGTTTCTTGCCCGCGGCGTCTGCAAATTTACCTCTCAAATCCCAATTGAAGAGTGCGAGAGTTGAACAGCAACAAGTCCAATTCGAGACAATATCACACGCATGGGGTTCGGAGTTGCCATCTCAAGACCTCATCGTAAACGAGAAGTTCTTTCTCGAAACCACCCCGAGCTTGTCTTCATTTCTTCGAGAACGTCGTCAGGCAAATGAAGCTGTATGTGTTATGGTTGGACGCGATCTGCATCAACCAGAGGGATATTGACGAAATAAATGTCCAGGTTTCTCATATAAACATGACATACGCGGGATTATTCTTCCACGATTATCACCTCGCCACGGCGGAGTTGCATGATTTATAGGAGAATGCGGTGAGGCGTGTGTCTCCGGCACCATGGACGGTGAAGTTGTGAAGCATTTGAGAGACGGAAAGGTTCGGTCCAGACTTCTGTAGCTGATCTATGGCCCATTTTCAATATGGATCAAGAATCGGTCTTGAACACACGTATTCTTATCATACTTGAGGTGAAGCCGTCGACAACTGCCGGCAGACCTGCTAAGTGTCAGTTCAGCACCGCCGCAACTGACGGCGGCCAGTGTGGGGCCGCAAAAGGCCGATCTCGGACGGAATCCCCGCCGCCCGTCGACGGAAAAATCTTTCGGCGCACGTGATCCCACCTTCCTCAAACTGTCTTACTCAACAACTTGTCACTTCCAGGACGACACTGCTCAGCATATCCTCGTGTCAATCTACTCATCCGCACGCATTAAAACCTGATTTGCTTGTATTCGGCCTTCTCGGCTTCGATTTCATATCCCCACCGTCATGTCTTCCACACCTTCTCAACCACCGCCAACCACCGCTGTACCGGCGCAATCTGACCCGGCCGCCTTCGCCCACATCGAGAACTACATCGAAACCCGCTGCAACGCTTCTCCTATATACGCCTTTCTCTTCAACCCCGGCCTGAGGCTCACCCATGTCTCAAAGGGCCTGGTGGTGGCGCGTCTACCCGTCACGGCAAACCACCTGAACTCGTCGGGCAGCATTCATGGCAGCGTCTCCGCCACCATTGTTGACTGGGCAGGTGGGCTTGCGATCGCCGCGTGGGACCTGCGCGAGGCGACGGGCGTCAGTGTCGACATCAACATCAGCTACCTCTCCGGCGCGAAGCTTGGTGATGAGATTGAGATCGAGGGCAGGGTGGAGAAGGTCGGAGGCAGCTTGGCCTTCACCCACGTCAACATCTACAAGGTCGCGGGCGATGGAACGAGAGGAGCGACTGTGGCCAACGGAAGGCACACCAAGTTCGTGAGAAGCAGGTGATCACAACATGTTTTGGGCAAAGATGAAAGAAATCCCCCGCACATTCTCTACGAGACACCACGTAGACCAGACCGCATAATTAGAACCTAGAGGATCGATACCAGCCTTCCAGTAAATACCGAATTTGTGAATCAGGATCCACCGAAGTCTTTCTCCAGCTTTGCAAGAATGTGTCCGTCCAGCCGATGATGGAGCCTCGAACGCCCGCATGTCGCCGTACACCGTGCCTCCGAGCGCATGGATACGGGGGAGACGATGGCCGTCTTCCCAAGGTGGACGTTGGAAAAATGTACATGAGCTTGCCTATTTGCGTGGCCATCTATGTAGAGCAACCTCCTCTGAGACCAAAAGGTCATACCAGTCCGTCAGAAGTTTGGCAAGGCCGTCGCGGCGTTTTCGCCTTCGAGGATCGAGTTCATCGTGTTCTGGCTCAACTGGAACAAGCGGCCGCCCAAAGACTTGAGAAACTAACCGAAATGCGGTGCGCATTGGATCCACGATACTCGCCCGATCCTCGAAGCTGGAAGTCTGAAAGATACGTGGGATGGCGGAGAGAATCCCGGTCTTTTGGGTTGTGTCTTCCCACTGAGGCACGCTGACGTAGTCATACCACATCTCTAAACCGGTCTCACTGCCTCTCTCCCCAAGCTCTCGTATATAGATATCGTAGATATATGTATGGTTCTTATTAATTGCTGTGGTAGGTCGGTTTCTCAGGCCTGTCCCGGAGCTGGAGGTCGGAGATGTGAGGGTCCCACAAAGCCTCTGGGCCCCTCCAACTCGCGTCCTGCAGGGCTCGCAGTCTACTCTAGTGTTCGGCCGGGGTAAGTTGGCTTGTCTAATCTACGTACGCGATACCTCTGCGTCTGCTGCTGACGGAAAACTTCAACGGGCGGGAGTTACCCCTGCGCATCTGCATCTATTAGCCATCACACCGGGGCCATTCTGGCCCACGCAAAAAACCCTTCTCAAGCTACGGATGAGCTGTTTCTCAAAGAATTGAACGGCCGCAGCTGAAGTAAGCACAGTAAACACAGCCCGAAAAGCCCGGCCCCATCATCCTCCCGCCAAGCCTCCGGTCCCGACCGGGTTCCATTGGAATCAGTCCCCGAGTGAAACATCCAGTCATGC